>BMAO01013625.1:0-18339 GCA_019973975.1 Trichonephila clavata
AAGTTGCAGATATCATAAAAAATTACAATTACAATATTTAATTTTTATCAGTCGAAAACATAAAATTTTATAGGAAACTGCAAGTGTACGAACACTTTTGGGGTCCACTGCATATATATAAACAGTAAAACTTGCTTTTGTGCTGTAGATAGGGACCGCATAAGAAAATTCGCACAAAAAATTATGCGAAAATTTCATAAATATTTATATATAACAAGCAACTTTGTCGATCTACAACAAAAAAAAATTATGCGGTTGAGAGGGGCAGCATAAAAAAAAGTAGCACTTAAAAAAATATGTCGATTATTTACGAAATTTATGGGAAAGTACTTTCAACAAAATAATTACATTCCACATGGAAACATTTGTTAAAACATTTAATTTCTCATTGTATACATGGAGAAATTTTCAAAATGCACATACTTAATTCACTGCGTAATAACTCATCATAATCCAAAGCGTGCATCTTCCTGCGAGGAATTAGTTCAAAATCACTTTCGTCTCTAGAAGATACAATTTCAATTCACTTATCCCTTACTTTTTCTTGCAAAAAAAATAAGTTTTTGTGACTATGGTCAGTTGGTCTGTTGCTTGTGAACGTCACGATAACCAGATATGCATGACAGAAGCTCCTTTTGGAATTTCAAACTCCTCGTAATTGGTACCTATTGTTAGAGAATGTTTTTCCTATTTGTTGGAAGACTGGATTCCTGCATATATTTTACCGCTCTCAAAGAATCAGGTTCTTCTTGTCCGTTTTCCTAATCTATCAAATTATTGGTAGAGTCATTGTCATTGAAAGTTTCGTCTTCAATCAAGTGCGTGCTGCAAGTACGCTGAGAGAAAGCAATTGTCGAGAGACTGTTTATAACCAATGAACAGAGCGGCTTGAATATATGTACATTGATAGAAAACATTACAATGGCGTCAAAGCCTTTGAAATTCATATACCGCATTAAAAGGGATCGCAGAAAAAATCATACAAAAATAACATCTAAAATCGCAAGAAAAAGGACCGCATAAAAACAGCTTCTACTGTATACATAAATATTAAAATTAGCCGGCTGGGTAGCTTGGTTGGTTTGTCGCTGGCTTTCTACACTCAAGGTTACGGGTTCGATCCTGGCCCAACTCGGTAAATTTTTATGATGCAGAAAATCAACAGCGGTCATGTCGTATGATTATATGGCATGTAAAAGACCCTAGAGTGTCTGTTTGGCTTGGGTGCTCTCGCAAAATTAAATCCTAGTATAGGTTCACATCGACAAGAGCTCAGGTGCCTCCATCTGGGGAGGAAACTGGGCGTCAAAATTACTTGTAGTAATTGGTATTGCCTATATGGTGCCGCGTTAAAAAGAGACACCAGCTCCTGGGGAATGTACTAGGTCTGCAAAGGTTAAAATATGAATGTGTGCACAGCTCCATTAGAACAAATTTTAAAAATACAAATTAATTAGATGATAAATACTAAAATACATTTATTATTAATTGGTAACTGTAATAACCCTACATAAATCACAAACTGTGCATTTGTGTGCGTTCGTTTTTTCCTTTTTTTTTTTTTTTTTTTTCTTGTTCCCGTCTCCAGTGAAATTTTCCTTTTGAAGAGAAAAAGAATGGGATAAATCAAATATAAAGATGAAAAGTTATACAAAATTACAATACTAATAAAAAAAACTATTTTTAGAAAATATAAGTACTGATTTTGTTAGCACAACTAAATGCCCTCTAGGTAGGGTTAGTTAACTATGTAAGTAGATAAAAGTTTTTTAATGTAAAATTATATTTTCACTATGATGGTATGATTATCATTAATATACAACTTTTTTCAAGTTAAACCCTTAGAAGAGAGCAAATTAAGCTAATTAAATCTTAACAAAGGAATGTATTATGAATAATCTCATAGATTATTCCCTATCTTTTCAACTGTGAATAATTACAGATGCGGCCGCGAACAGATAAACAAAATATCCATTAACTAAATTAGCTTTCTGCGATCGAAGTTTGCGATATTCTTTACAATATTCATTTACCGCGTTCTGTTTCTATGGATGTTCAGATTGGCATATATATTAAAATTATAGAACAGGTATATACGATCGATATTGCTTTGCGCATTTAGTTATATGCAAATTTCCAAAATGGTGGAAATTAATTATGATAAAAGTAGAAATTTTGGACGAAAGTCTTACAAAATAGCTTTATTTCGTGGCGAATTATTACAAATCAAGATATCAAAACACGATAAGAAACATCTAGAAAATTTGCAAAAGTTCCAAAACTTTGAGATGCAGAACAATTTATTTTCCAGGAAAATTTTTATTTCCAAAATTGTATACTCATTTTTAGCTGGCATTTTTCGACAAGAAATAAGATATTTATAAATGTATTCAAATTTTGTGCATGAGTTCAAAAACTTACAATGTGATTGCCTGTGATTTTTAACGTGAGAAACCATATATTTTTTTTAAAAAATACGATATGTGGAAAGTTTTTGCAGAAGCATTGGAATAATATAATATGTACATAAGAGGTATCAAAGTTTCAATATGATCTGTTAATAAATGTTTGACTTACATTTCCAGTTTCGAAATTTTATTTTTTTTAGCATAATTTGAAGTAAAAGGCTTTTAGACAGATAGTTTTATATATATTATATTCAAATGAGTAAGGGGAACTAAAAATGAATTAACAATTTCCACAAATGGTTTAAATTTCCCACATCACATCCTTCTTTTCTTTTAAATCCTAAAAATAGTGTAAATTTAATAAATAAAAATTTATTTTAAATCTCTTAACAATAGTTTAACGGATATTTATTTGCACTCTTTCAATCAATAATTCAAACGCGTATTTCTGGTTTTTGTAATTTTTACATTCATAAAATTTCAGTTTCTAATAATTATGAAATAAACTAGGAATTGCTTTCAAACATCAACAATAAATCCAATAAGAAAAATAATATAAAATGAAAATGACTGACTGATGTCGGTAATTTTCTACATCAGTCTCAAATGTATTAAGACTGATCATCCGGAAGTATTTGAGTACCTTAAAATATTGGTAAGGTTGGAGTTAATTCCCATGATGGAAATTCTTGTTTCTTATCCCAGATGATGTAGCTTTTAGAACAGCAGTTATTACTTCTAATCATTATGTCAAATGTACCATCAGATGTCTCGATGTGTACTCCACTTTCAGAAATACCACTATCGACCATGCTGCCATCAGTATAGATTTTTAATGCCGAATGAAGGATGTCATGAATTGTTTTCAGAGCCACCTGTCTATTAAATTCTGGTATATCTGACCTTTTACACACCTTGGTTAATAGCTCGGCCTGGAAATGTATTTTATCAGAGTCGAACTTAAAGTAGGAAAAAGGCCTGAAAGAGTGAGGTTTAACATTACCAGAAAACATGCGCATAACATTTATGAATATTCTAAAAACATGTTAAGAAAGGGACAACTTTCGCGTAATAGGTATCGACGTAATTCAGTATTATGAATTTTTGCTAACCCTTCAGAGACTGACAAAGTCTAATTGACCGTTGACTGTTAAGTCGAGCACATGAAGAGGATCCGTATAAATATCTTTCCTATAGGGAGATCCATGTGATTCAAGATGTACATGGGAGAACAGACGGCGGGTGAAGAACAGAACGTTTAGACTAAACGGCGAAAATCTTATTCTCTGAGCACGAGGAGAGCTTGATGTGACCAATAAAAAGACATTGGGAGCATCTGTCACACTTGAGTTTTAAAGACGCACAGGATCTATTACCCATATGATCAATGATGAGTGGAACGCACCCTTCACTTCACCAAATTTTGAGATTTTTCAGTGAATATAATTCCAGGAAAAAAGAATCGAAGATTAGCAGTTAGAAAACTATAATCCTTTTTTGCTAGTTTATGTGCCTTTTCATTCTCGTAATGTTCAGTATGAGATGTAATCCAATGAAAATGGTTACCGTTAAAGAATTATATTACCATCTTCCTTCTTATTAAATAATTGCAAACTTTGTAGGCATTTATTATTATAATAATGGGTTTGGGGAGTAGATCGTTAGCTAGTAAAGACAAACTGACTGAAGCTTACTAATAAGACTGCTTATTCTAACAGTAACAATGAAAAGGGGCCTACACAATTATACAATTATTATTGTGTATTTTGCATCGGAGTGACATGACGATTTATAATTCATTTGCGTGACTTATGACATGTGGCACCAAATAGGGCATGGGCCGCACTGGACCCTGCCTTAAGGAACCAATGGTAAAGGGGACAATGTCTTATATAACCGAAAACAGATTAAACAGATTTTTAAAGATAACAGATTTTTTTCGTCAAAAAAGATTAACTATGTACACAGCATGTATTCTTTTAATAATTGTTTTTAATACATAAATGTATTCTTTTAATACAGAACTTTTAATTTATGTATAATATGTACTTTTTAAAAATACTTTTCAATAATTTTATACATATGTACAATTATTTTTATTAGAAACAAAAATTCTCTTTGTGTATTTTGTGAGTTTTTTGCTACCCTTTTGATAAATCGAAGTTTTTCATTCGTCCCTCCAACTTCGAATTATCGAGAGTCGACAGTATTGTTCTGAATTAAACGCGCGTCGTTGCCAAGTGGTTAAAGATCGTCTTGTATATACTCGTTTCTTTTGGTCTCTCTCCGTCGCACTCTATCTCTTTTTTTCTTCCTTTCTGTCTCTAAAGGGTCTCAGCACGCATACCTGTGAAGCGCGCTCAGTCACGCGTCATGACGCCGGCAAGTGCTGCCGTCACAAAACCCTTCTCGTGTATAAATTTTGCAATCCCAAATACTTATAATAGTATTGGAATAATTTTCTATTTTTAAAAAATGCCTGATTTAATTTGAATAAAATTACATAATATATATACAAGGGATCAATCGTGTGCCTCAATTCTCTTTTTCAATAAGTATTTCACAAGCAGTATTGGCTAAATTTATTATTTTTTTTTATATTGGTCCATAAATTTTCATGTTAAACTTATAAGGCGGAAATTTCATATTTTGTAGCCAGGTAACTAAGGGCTTACCTTACGTACCAGTTACTTTACACTAAATTAATTACAAAAAAGGTCAGAAGTGCTTTTGAAAAAAGTGACTCAATTGCTTTCAACTAACTATTCTTAATTATCAACTACATGCTTGTGCTTCTTTACCGGAATTGTTACTCTTCCTTAGAAATAAACTTTTCAAGAAGAATGATTTACCTATTTTACAATTAATTAAGAAAGGTATACTATAACCTACTTACTCCGAACAATGACCACTATACTAAGAATAGTTACTTTCTTACAAAGTATAAAGGAAAAATAAAAAATAGGCCATGACACAAAGTATTTGAAGAGAAAGAGCGTGTCAAATACTTATTTTGAATGATTAAATATTGAAAAGTGGAACAAAGCTGGGAGATCAATGCATAACATTAACTCTTGATTAATTATAGTTAGGAGAGAATTTTCGAAAGAAAACAAATCTGGCAGAGAAATCATTGTATTCTTGTATGATTCATAAGCCCGTGATTCACGAAAATGAAATATTGTGCCATTATTGATTTTATTTGCTTTAAGAAATACTAAGTATATTTTTACAATTTGATGAAAAATGTTCTCCCTAATGTTTTTTTGTAGTTTTTTTTTTTTTGTTGTTGTTGTTTTTGTCATTTTTGCGAATTTATAGATCATGTATTTTTAACGCGCTTTTATAAGCTTCACCTGTATGTAACGAAATCTTGAAACCCGATTTTTACCCACTTTAAAAGATCAGATTAATTCGAAATTTTGCACACTTGTCAAAGACTGATGACAATAAAATAATTTTAAAATTTTGTTCCATTTTCCTGATTAGGATCATCAGGATTTCCAGATTTAGCGACTAATTCCAGAGCATATATCCGGAATTGATGACCAATAATAGATTTGGCGACTACCGAAAAATCTGAGTATTGATTTAGAGGTCACCGGATTAAATAATTTCTTACAAATTTATCGATTCAAAACGAGTACTTTTATGCCTAACGCCGATGCATGTTTTAGAAAGAATATTGAGCTATTTTTAGTGAAAAATATCATTGACACTTCGCACTTCTTCCGCATTAAATATTTCAAACTTAGCTCTTCCAGATTTATTTCAGTTATCTGATCTTACATTTTGCAAAGCAGGCCGTTGGATGCATTGATAGGATGCCAATGGGTATTCCAGATTCTAAGGTATGACGCATCTAAAATTAATTCATCAATAAATAAATGATAGTTGAAAAACTAAAAAACTCACTTTTACTGTACCAGACTAAAAAATGAAAAATAAAATATAGTTTTAAAAAACTAAAAACCACGCTTTTATAGTTAAAAAGTAAAAAATAATTCTCTTAATATAAGTATAAAATGATTAACGAGAAAATTAATGTGTCATTGTGGTACAAGCATGGGGTGCTTTGTACTACATTTTTACTCTAACTCTGCATTTCGGAATAGAACTAGTAAGAAATTATAAGAACTGATATCGAGCTTCCCATGGTTTTACCACAATGACATTAATTTTCTCGTTAATCATTTTATTCTTATATTAAGAATATTTTTTACTTTTTAGCTCGATTAACTATAAAAGCGTGTTTAGGTCTGGTTTAGGCCAAACTAGCACTTGTATTTTGTTTTCCTGCATAAAAGTCTGGACTAATATCAAATTGTGAGGAGCCAAAACCTGTTGAAATTTTCCATCAAATGTTATCATGAATTGAGCAGCCCTACTGAGTAAAATTTCTAAGACTTTGTGACAGAATTCATCATGTCTTTAAGAGGAACTAAGTTTCCAGTGCATTTATTGTGAAAAAACCCCAAAACATCTCTTTTGAAGGGTCTTCTATGATCTGGTAGTACAATTTCACCTTCACTTTGCCTTTCTGCACTTGATTTGTATCCTTGCCAAATAAATGTGTTTTCTGTCTGAAAATTACCTTTTTACAGTCGTTAACAGTCCAAGATCGATATATTTTGGTTCAAGCTAACCGTTTCACCACCATTTTCTGAATTAGAAATTGTTTTATACACGAGCTCGTTGCCTTACAACCAGCTTCCAAAAGCTTTTTGAGTACATTAGAGGTACTCACTTCAACAATGTGATCCAATAAATCCTTTCAAAGGTCTATGCTTGTCTTCCTCGGATTTATTTTGCAACTTCTTATTATAATTTTATCACTTCTTGGAGTAGTTTTTCCACCTGCGCCCGCATTTTCCTTTTCTTTTTGGGAGGATGTTCCGGAGGCTTGAAATAATCTTATAATTCTTGAAAGACACCAACTGCCGTAGTCATGGAAGTGTTTCCTAAGAGAGATTATTTTAGCACGATTCCTCGGAATAATATCCATCTTTGAACAAGCATAAGTAATGCGTGTTACACCACCAGCTGCCGCACCGAAATACCCCCAACTGAGCGGCTGACACACTAAAACCAGTCAAATGAGTAAATTACAGTCAAAGTCAATCCATCACACTACCCCTAGGCAGATATAACTGATTGTAGTAGTATGGGACATCACTGGTAATCACATACCAACTCCCCCTCAGGGGGGCTCATCTTCTTTAGGTGAGTACGGGTATCACAATCCCGAGGTGCCCTAGTGATCTTTTCCTTTTCCCACGGGGTTTACTGTCTTTGGTAAACATGGGCTTCACGAACCCGGGGTACCCTAGTGATCCTTCTCTATTTTCGAACCTCTTTCTTGTCATTCAATTCATTCTTTCTTTCTCTTCCCGTCTAGACCACAGATATTAAAACAAATGTTTGGCGCAGTATAGCCGAAATCGGCTCTTGCGCCAATAAACTCCAAAATCACTCACTCACTCACATACCAACTCAAACAAGGAAAACATGTTTGTCCCCATTTATTCTAACAGTATAATGGAGTTGTGTAGCGCTCAAACAAAAGACGAATCGATGATATTTGAAAATCGCATTACTCCGGGTTCGCGTTTGTCAAGATATTACTGCATATGATCCGTTTTCTAGCACTAACCTATTAAATACGTACTCCGGCCCACGCTCTAGTGACAGACTGAAAAAAACACCCTTCAAAGAACGTTTTCCGCATGTAATGCGATAATTGCATCACTAATATAATTTTTAGCATGTAGAATTACTTAGTTGTTATTTTAATGAGATTTTCTTTATGGCACGTTTTGTCGTCAACATAATTTGTTGATTAAATTTAGGAATAATATTTTTAAAAAATGAAAGATGATTATATTTTAAAAATAAATAAGCAAGAATTAACTAAAAAAAAGTTTAAAATAGAATTTTAGAATTTGATTCTTTCTTTAGAAGTAATGTTCCATAATTTATATAAATGATAATGAATTTGACAGGCCTGGGGTAGCAATGACAGCATACATGATTACTGTAAAATTGGTTTCTAATCTATGCAGTTTCAGATTACATAATGAGTTTGATATTAATTTCTAATATCAGTTTCTAATAATCCCATATTCTAACCATCCATACTTTTAAAATCAATTTCAATTAAAAATTCATTTGCATATCCATTCCCTTAGGTTATAATAATCCATTGAAACTGAAGATATAGTAGAATTGCGTTTAGTTTTAAGAAGATTTTCTCGTTATTTTATTTTTTTTTCTTAATTTTAAAGCGGAGGCGTTTTATTTATTTATTTTTTGAAGACTAAATATGAATTTTCCATTTTGTGTTCTTGAATATTGTCCAATACTTCATTCCTCTGTGAATAATAAAACATTTCTTAAGTTTCAAGATTAATGATGTATATATATTTATTTTTAAAAGCCACAAAATAGTAATAGTTAAAAGTAGGTTTTTTAATCCAGCTTTTATTGCTGTTCTCCTACTGAGTTAATGAGAATACAGTATGTACATTTTGTGGTTAAATTAAACGGTTCAAAATGATAAGGTCTGTCAAAAATAGCCATAGCATTGCTTTGAAGAGATAAGTTAATAAACATGAAAGTAACTCTTACCTGGACCTTAAATTATCATTAGGTATTAAGATAAAAAAAAGAAGCTAAAATAAAAGAAATATTTTACAAATCATGAAAGAAAATAATTTTTGCATGACGCTTTCAAAACTGCATTGCTTAATAATATTTTAAAACAGTTTTTTGAATGATTTATTATAGTTTACAATCTTGATGTGTTGAAATATAAGCTAATATATTAATGCCTACATAAGCTTTCATATTAAAATCAACTTACAGGGTTTGTCCAATAAGTATCGAGGCCGCGATAACCTTGTGACCAAAGTAACGGACTCGTAGCCGGCATGCCATGAGTTCGAGTCTAATGCAGCTAAAGACACGCTGTATAGGGGGGGGGGAGATCTACGTTAAATCTGTCGAGAGCTCAAGCGTCCTCCAGTTGTTGTGGTGTGGAAGTTATGAGAGGGGTGCCAGCTCAGGTATCGTCCTCGTCACTTGACCGTTGTTCAAAAATACGATGTCCGGCGCGAAAAGCCCTCGTGTAGCTGAATCTCAATAAGTATCTCATCAGTAAGTTCTGAATAAGTATAATAACTGAAGATATAAAAAGAAATTTATTAAATATATACATATTGATTAATATGATTTTTTTTAAAAAATAGGACTCTTCTTCAACTCTCTGACATTGATATTTTTTGTCAAAGTGGAAGTTGACAACTTTAACGATATTCATGTCTCTTTTTTAAAATTGCATCAACAGCATTCCTCAGTGCCGATTTAAGCTCATTTCGGGCCTTGAAGGCAAAAGATCTACAGGTTGCATTGGCCCGGACGGATTGAAATTTATAATGCAGCTTTTCTGGGTCCCTAGGCACCCGCTTCAAGCGCCCAATGGATAAACCGGCACTTGCATCAGTTGTACCGAAGATATGTTATTTCAGGCTTTTTTAAATTTAATTGAACAAGTTAGGTGAGAGGGAAACATATCTGGATTGTAGGGTGGTTGATATGTTGCACTTAATGTCGTATTTGGTCTGTACAAAATAAGACGAGAAAATAAATGTATATCATGATGGAGTATTTTGGTATCGGCGATTTTTCTTTGAACGCGAAGACCCTAATCCTTAAATGTTCAAACACTTCTACAAGATATTAACTAGTCATTGTTAATCGCACTGGAATCACAAACTCATTATATGTCTTTAGTTTTCAGACTCCAATGGTTCTCAGGCGATTGATCGTAGTTATGTTAGATACTCCGCGACGTATAGCATTCCACCCTTTCCCACTGGCCAGAAAAAAATCTGTTCCGATACTTATTAAACAAATTCTACATTTTAATTAGAGTTTTATTTCAATTGATTAGAAAAATATAGAGAAATTTTCATCTTGCCTCCACTTTTTATTTAAAAATATGCAATTACAATAAACTATTGCTCATTTTACCTATCTAATAATCGTATAAAATCACATCAAATTAACAATCAGATGAAATTTCTCTTTGATTTTAATCTGGAGAAAAAGAAATACTATTCTTGATTTATCAAGTTTCAAGTATATCGCCTATGAATTAATTGCAGTTTATTCATTTCTGTGCGTATGTGCAATACATCATATACAAATTTTAATTAAATATATTTTTTCTTTGAAACTACTTAATTACACAAAATTAATCATCGAGGTAGGAAAAAAACAATTTTATTCCTGTTACAAATTATAAATAAGAAATCTAATCATAGTTAAGTGTTTTTAAAATTCTTAATGTTCAGCATCTGTCAAATATTTATTTTTTGAATTCAAAACTTTTCAAATAACTACAGTATATGTGTGCTTTTATATTAACAAACTTAAAACTAATAAGGATTAATCCTTGGGAAACAACTTAATTAGATTGTTTCAACTTCCCTTTCCTATTCCACTTACTTTTCAAATAATTAAAAACAGAAGTTTAAATAAAAATGTACCTGTAATTGATTGGCAAGTTGACAAAATGCACAATTACTTAAAAAATGACGTTATGAATGTTTTAGTAAAATCTAAATTAGTTTAGGCTAATTAAACTTTTATCTTTTACTAAAGTGATATATATTTAATTATATTTAATGAATTCTTACAGAAAAGAAGAAAGAAAGCTTCCAAAAAATTATTTCAGCTTCAGATTAAGATTTATGAGCTCCAGTATTAATCAGACTTTTAGTTAATTT
This sequence comes from Trichonephila clavata, assembly GCA_019973975.1. Taxonomy (NCBI): domain Eukaryota; kingdom Metazoa; phylum Arthropoda; class Arachnida; order Araneae; family Nephilidae; genus Trichonephila; species Trichonephila clavata. The sequence continues at coordinate 11,198 of BMAO01013625.1, forward strand.
AAAAAAGATTAAGCTATTCAGGTTCTTTCGTAAACCCTTCCTAAAACACGCTTATATAATTAAATGCAAGACGCTAATTCTAATTATGTCTGCTTGGGGTTGGCAACAGCTTGAAGAATAAATACCTTTCTGGTCGCTAGGGGGCTTCAGAAGAACAGCAAAAATCCTATGATGAAACCTGAGTGTGAAGTCTCAAATCAAAACAACTTTTAAGTTTATAGGATTTTTTTAGCTACGTTTTATTCATTTCCACTTAATTGAATTTCGCTTCTAGTCTGTCCCATCAAGCCATCGCCAGTTCGATCTTAAGAAAAGGCTTATTTTAATTCGAGAAGGGTTTATATGATTTCTCTTTTGCTTTCACAGGTATCCGTTCCCATGTAAATTTATTCAGAGAGCGATGGAATCTCTTAGCTTAAAGTTCTTTTAAAAATGGTCTTGTGGAATAAAATGTAAATATCTAACAACGCTAATTATGTGTGTGGATCAAATCCCTCTCCATAAATTCGTGTGAACTGAATCGTTAATTGTTGTGGGAATAATTTCAATGGGTTTCTTTTTCCCTACCCAAGTTTTCTTTAGAAAATGCTCAAGAGGTAATACTGATAGCTCTATAGATGCAGGTGTAATGCTATTTTTAATTCATCCTCGATTAATGACGGTGTAATTCAATGTTTATTTATGAAAGAGATTACGATGCATATTTATTGATGCGTACATAATAGATTAGCCATTATGAGCCCGCTTCGCTGGGTATTTCATTAGATTGTTTGAAATTACAGTTATTGTTATACTAGCTGTTACCCACCTACTTTGCTGGATATTTCATGATGTTATATGAATATATACTGTTTATATATGTATAAATATTGATATCTTAGCATTAAGAGTTCGACTGTTTTGAAAAATATTCTTATAATTCTTGATTAAAAAAAGGACAGGACTTCTCCAAATAATAATTTCAAAAATTGAAGTTATCTTTTATTCTCTCGTAACCCCCTTCCAAGTGGATTTCCACAAAACCCATTTTTAGTGGATCTCTACTCAATAAATAAACATGTTTGCCAAATTTCAATCTAATAGATCAAAAACTGAATTTTTTTTATCAATCAGCTCCAGTAACCGCTTTTGAAAGTAGACTTCAAAAGACCCTTTCAACAAACCCATTCAATTCAACAACAGGGGCATCCATACCAAAGTTCATTACTGTAGGGGAACTACTAGACCTAATAACTCATAACTACTCGGTTATTTTTTTATCAATACACCGCAAAAGATTCCCTCTCCCCGTAGGAGTCGATTTCCGTAAAATCCTTTCTTAGTAAGCTTCCATTCAACAAAAATAAAATTCATATTAAATTATAGATAAATACTAGTTCGATAACGAAATTTTTTTATGTAAATAAGTCCCAGCAACTCCTCCCCCCCCCCCAGTAGGAGCAAATTTCTGTTCTTAAAGGATCTATGTGTTCAAAATAAAAACATGCCAACAAAATTTCAAGTCTGTACGTCTAAAAGTTCAAAAACAGTAATATTTATATCTCTAACGCCCCTTAAATCATCGCAATGCCCCTTAAGCTCAGAAGCGTTGGCAGCATGCGTCTAACCATTCCCCAAAGTTTAATCGCAATCGGATGAACGATTTAGGAAAGCATAAGAGACATACAGAAACACACACATTTATTTTCATTTATATGTTGCTTATGCCACTGAGATCAAGGTCCACGAAATTCATCGCGGCTAAGGACTAGAATTTTACGCCTGTCGCTAACCTTAGCTTTGAGCCCCATTAAGGTGACAGCACGATTTTGATCGGTACAACACGATAGATTGCGACACCATTCGAACCCACTGATTTAACAAGCACGTTCTCTGTGTGCACTCGGTGAATATTTGGTGGCATCGAACCCAGGCCTTCCGGTCTGGAGACCGATGCTCTAACCACTAGGCTACCCACAGTCCCTTTTTATTTATATAGATGTTATCAATAAACATTCATATGTATTGGAAAAACATTTTTATGGCCAACGCCTCTTAATTTAAAAAGAACTTGAATTTAAAAAACTAAAACACATATTTATTTTTTACGCCCCTGTAATTCATCTAGAGCAGGATTAACCAACCCACGGTACATATGCTACAGTGTGGCACTCTAAGTAGTAAAAGTGGCACGCGAAGACTTATGGAAATTCTTAAAAATTTGAAAAGGCAATAACAAATACCAATTATTTTTACAGTTTTATTTAAATACACTTGTGTGTGTTTCGGATAAAATAAAAACATTAAAATTTATTTTAAACACTTCATTGGCTTACAACAGAAAAATATGATGTAGAAAGAAATACTCCTTCATTGTTGTGGGAGCTGACATTTTTTAAATAACTTTCACTCGTGAGATTTTGGAATTTGGGGAAACGTGTTTTTTTTTAAATAATCTGGAGGAAAGCAATAAGTTGTCCAGTGAGTGCTTTCTAAAGAATGAAGTTGGCTTTGGGATTTAGCTTTTTTTACCAATACTATGGGGCATTTAAGTAATTTAAATTTAAGATTAAAGGTAAAAATTGTACCCCACGTATATCTTTTGTAAGCAAACTTTTTCTTTTTCTGTCTCGAATTTCATTAAAAAAGATTAACACATTTCATATCGATGCAGCAGCTATCTACCAAAGTTATGCTCCATTCTATGGTAGATTTAAAACTTTAATATCCACTTTGCAGAGGATTCATACAGTGCTAGGTTTGATGATTTTCAGGGTGATAAAAATTGATGATATTTTCATATATAATTTTTATAATATATCTGCAAGTCTTAAATTGTTGCCCACCTGTTTAATATTTATTTAGAATTAAATGTTTCAAATTACTAATTTTTATATTATACTTAAGGTATCCCACTACTTGCGACAGTATTTTTTTTTTTAAAAATGGAGGTATGCTGATTTTTTTGTGGTTTTTAGATTTGTTTAGCGCATTTTAAGAAGATATGCTAAAATTAAGAAAAAAAGAGAAATTATTATTACTAAAATGGGAAAAAGGGGTAAAAATTGACAAAAAATAACATAAACGGGGCCCATTTTGAACCAAAAGTTTATGAACAAATTTTCCATTTTCCAATTCTGATGTGTTACTATGTTATTCATTTTTGAAATGATCTTCAGGATAAGGGATATTTTAATTTTTACAAAAACTAGAGCACTATCTTAGTTATTACATGAAATTACTTAAAAAAGCGGTGATTATATTAACATAAGGGACTGTAAATTATGTAATAAAACAGTGATTGATAAATTTGAAGGTGAAAACACTTCTACTATTATACAGAACATACACAAAAAGTTTTAGTTAATTATTTTCAAAACTTTTTGAGCAATCGCTGGCCCCGTTTGAACATTTTTAAAAAAAAACACATTTCGAGTAAAACGCGTTTTAAAGTATAACATCTTGCTTAAAGTAATGGCATCTACTTTTTCTTAAACACTTGTAGTTTTTGTTCAAGTAAACAGAAAATGATAAACTATGTATTTTTATAACGCTAATAAGATAATCTATAAAACAAAATCATAAAAAAAAATTTGTAAATTTTTGACAAAATTCACAATTTAGGTAGGCCAAAGGACGCAAGGCTTATTAACAATAAAACTTATGTTTGTACTTTGGCCTTAATTATTTTTTAAAACATCCACTACTTATACTTGCATTAAAAATTTGCCTATAAAACTCCATAATAAGCCAAATATACCATTTTTTCACCTTTTCATGTTCCTTTATTTGTTTGGAAAATTTGAAGTGGCACGCGTGATTCCCTTTTATCAGATAGTGGCACTTTTCCCAAAAAGTTTGGCTACCTCTGATGTAGGGAGTCGATTTTCGTAAAACCAGTTTTTAGCGGATCTCTCTACTCAACATGTTTACCAAATTTCAAGTTTGTAGCTGTAATACTTCAAAAACGGTTAGTTTTAATCGATTCGCTATCAGTATTCGCCGCAACCTCCCCTACGCAAACCTTTCTTACCCGATCTCTATTCAACAAATGAACCATGCTTACAAAATTTCAAGTCTGTAGGTCTAATACTCCAAAAACGGGATTTAAAACCCCTCTAAGTAATTTATATCCATAAAACCGATGTTTAGCTATCTCGACTAAACAAAGTAACCATAATCACCGAATTTCAAGTTTGTGCGTCTAAAACTCCTAAAAACATTTTTATCTAAGGCCACCCTGTAACCCTTCTTGGAAGTTGATTTCTGAAAATCCCTCTCTTGGCGGATCTCTTTTCAACAAAATAAATATGCTCACCAAATTTCTTAACTGTAGGTCTAAAAGTTTGGTGAATTGTGCTGGGTAAGTGGGTCTCTTTATCGATGCAGATTGCATGTTGTTGTACAGATTACACAGTATTGTTTTGATTTAAGTTATTTTTTAATATTATTATTATTATATATATATAAAGTGAAAATGTTTAAAATAATTTTTCTCATTTTAAGGTTTTAAATTCTTTTAAAGCTTTTCTTTACAATTAATTTTTTAAAAAAACTTTTAAATACTTTAAATATTTTAATTTTTTTTCTAATTTATAAGAACATTAATAAGTAAAATTTAAGTTAATAAATAAAATGAACTTGATACAAGATTGATAAGTAATTTATGGAGTATCAAATAATAAAGAGTTATCGTATTAACTTTTATTGTTTTGATGAGGTTAGTGATTAAGTTCCGCAGAAAAAAAATTTATGTTAATAGTACAAAATTTAATTTTTTACACCAAAAATAAGAAGAAAAATAAAGATATCACATACATTGAATTAACTCTGACAAAACATGACATTGTATAACTGAATTTTCATAACAACATATATAGGGTGTTTTATAAAGAAGTATACATTCTCCCTAAAAGTTATAAAACAGTAACAATCAAAGACAAGCACCAACTCGGTGAACCGTATAATATTTTTACTCTTAAAATGTGTGCCATTCCCCTGACGGAAGGGACGTAGGCAATAGTATACGTATCATGTAACCCAGTCAGTCAAAATTGCGGCATTTGCAGTGGAAAAGGCTTTTTGTGCTCTTGAATCTGGCAAACTCTCACGGGGGCCACTTTTTTAAAAATATTAACTCTTTGCTTGATGCCGCAGTTGTAGGACAATATTGACATTACCTCAAAGAATACCTCCCTTACAGATGGATTGGACCAGTCGCAAACTACAAGATACCACTTAATCAATGGCCGTCATGTCTTGCCTTAAGACCTTGTGTTTTCTTCCTGTGGGGGTACGGAAAGGACAAGATATTCGTGTCTCCCCTTCCTGTAGATGTAGTGGAGCTTAAACAGCGTATCACAGCCTCTATCGATGGACTTGATTCAGAAATCTTACGCACGTTTGAGAGGAAATAAATTACCATATCGATATGTGTCGTATGACTACGTGCTCATACATAGAATATCTATGAACTGTCTCTGAGAAAACTTTAAGTAATCCCATACAATTCTGTCACATGTTATATAATATCTTAAGTTGTTCTTGATTTATATTACATTGAAACTACATGCTCTTTTATGAATCACCCTGTATTATCAAACACATTTGAGCACGCATTTTAAAAATTCAATTGAAAACAAAAGTAACTAATGCATCTTCGATTTTTGAAGTAATAAAATATCAAAAAGATACATTATTAAAGTTGTCCACTGAACGACTTTGACGATTTTCAAGAAATCTCTAAGAGGTATATAAATTTTTAGGACCATTATTAAATGTAAATAATCTAGAAGGTTTAGTCACTTTTTTTTTTTTTTTTTTAACTCTAGCATAAAATTTTTTGAAGATTTATTTAATACATTTGGAATACTGAGTTTTCTAAATATGTCTTTTTTAGTAAATTAATTTAGGTTATCTAAATTTATATATATATTACTTCATTAAAAATATTACTTCACACTATTTCTTCATTTTATTATGATTAATTTTCTAACGGATTTATAAAAGCTCTTATCAATAAATCAAAAAATATTATTATTGTCCACTATTTTTTTTCTTTTATAATATTTTATAGTATACTGTTTTAGTATAATATTTCTCCTCTGTGAGTGTAAATCAGGAAAAAAATTCAAATAAGAAAAAAATGTGTCTGAAAGTAGCGATATTTAAGTAGCTCTCTAAAATGCATATAAGAAAAGATTTCAACGCATTATAATTAAAAGCTTAGAAAACAATTTTATCTTTAAATTAAGAGAAGAGATCTATAATAAATATTCCGCCCCCACAGAAGAATACGGGAATTTATTGCCGAGAATTTGAAAGCAATCAGAAAACCTCCACCCTAATAAATCATTTTAGGCCCTGCATAAGTTATGTGTACCTCCTTTTTCCTCTTGAATTAACTTTCATGTCCAAAATATCTCCCCATCTACCTGTATAAGTATTGGAAACACATTTGTGTTTTAGATCAGTTGCCCCTCTGAAAATACAAGGGGTGATCAAATGAAAAGGTACGAAACGACACGGTGGGTACAAATATAGACTTATTCAAAATATACACCATAGGTCTGAGCACAACGATCCCACTGATGAACAAGCCGCAGGATTCCTTGTTCCCAGAATTCCTGTGGCTGTGACGAGACCCAGTCCTTCACAGTGTCCTTGAGTACGTCGTCCGAGTTGAAGCGCTTTCCTTTCAGGTGTTTCTTCAGTGGACCAAACACATGGAAATCGCAGGGTGACATGTCCGGACTGTAGGACGGATGGTCCAACGTCTCCATTGGAACTTGTCCAGTCCATTTGTGTGACTCTGGAGACGTGTGGACGCGCGTTATCATGGAGCAGAACCACACCCTCCGTGAGCAGCCCCGGTCTTTTGTTCTTGATGGACCTGCGTAGGCGTCGGAGTGTCTCACAGTACACATCGGAGTTAATGCTTTTTCTGTGCTCGAGTCATTCTGTGCTCGCATCATTTGGACGCCGCTTTTTATAAGAGCCTTTGCTCTCTCCTGCGCATGCGGGCACCCGCGCATGATCCGATCCCAGTCAGTCTCCAATGGCATCCGAGATGTCTCGCTACATTCTCCCTTGGCGGAATATGCAAATATTTAACTGTTTCATTTTTATGTCGTTTCGTACCTTTTCATTTGATCACACCCCTT
>BMAO01013626.1:0-83900 GCA_019973975.1 Trichonephila clavata
TGTGGGTGTGACGCGTACGACGTGAGTGTATGTCCCGTGAGAGCGTGTCATGGCTTTCTCGTTTAACATTTTCCCTTCTCTTCACAAATTCAGCACTTCCAATATTATTTCTCGAAATTAGTTTTACTTCTTTGTTTCTTTCATCTCCGCTTAGCCGACGTTGCACGGGTTTTTACCATTGAATAACTTAATCCCCATGGGAATTTCTTGTTTCCCTCAGGACGATAGCACTTATGTGTGTGTATGCGAGAGAGAGAGAGAGAGAGATGTGAGTGATTTCTTTAACTATGGCATTAAAACTCCCTTTTCCGAAATTTGTTCTTGCGTTGGTGTGGTGTGGTACTTAGGAGAGGTGAGTAAAAGCTTAGGTGTCGTCCTCGTCACTTGACGATGGTTGAAAATTTCGTGGTCCGTCGCTAAAAACCCTCGAATAGGCGAACCGTGCGAATTTATAAATCACTCATTCACTTTTCAATTCTTTCGTTGCAATTTTTTTTGTCCCCGGAAACGAAAATGTAGCCTTTTTAAAAATAGTTGTATGTTGAAAAAAGACAGAAAAGTAGAAATTTTTCAAATTACAAAATTTTATTACTATTTTAAATCTTGAAGTAAAATTGTGAGGATATTTTGAAATGTTCGACACACGGGAAAAAGTTTCATGCAATTATCTTCATAAAAGAAGTAATTATTAAATGATTGTTTTAAGTATTTTGAGTGTATTGTTAAAATTTGTTCAAAAAGTTTTTGGCTTTTTATTTTTAAATTACTGATTCTAAAAGTTTTAAAAATCATTTTAACGCAACGATTTTGATTCATTTTAGAAAAAAATCATAAAATATGCAAAATATCATTGTTTTGTAAAAAAAAAAAGATAGTTTTTTGGCGTTTATTTTTTGTAATCACTGATTCTAAATGATGAATGAATTTATTAAAAATAATTTTCATTTAAATTCATCTATATATATTCATTTTAGAAGAAATCATAAAATACAAAACAAAATTGATTAATTATTTTGTACTAATATTGATTAAAAATATTCATTTAGCAATTAATTGTGACATGCCAATTTAGTGATTTTTGATATATTAATAACACGCAATTAATAATGAAGATTTTTTATTTGAACATAGCTTTTATTTTTTTGTAAGGAAGTTAAGCTTATTTAACTGAATAATTCAAAAAAAATTTCGAAATGGTCAAATTTTGTGTTTTTATTATGAAATTATATGTCAAAAAAAGATTTATACATTAGGCATTATTTTAAAGTAAACTAAGTTTTATGAAAGAGAACAAAAATTTTGATACTGATAAATATTTTAAATGAGTCTCAGAAATGTATTGAGTACATTTTGTCATCTTAATCTAACATCTATAATTTAATTTTGAAAATTATATAAAGAAAAAATGACGAAAATTGAAGCAAAAATAACTTTTTCACTCGCATTTTTTTTTACTCGCCAAATTTACTGATTTTCCCCCTGTTTAAGGCAGAACTTTTTAGTGTAACCCTTGAGTTAGATGCGGTCGACGGTTAAACAGTTCAAAGGTCTTTGGCGCAAAACTATTTTTCGACTGCAAGGTTTGGCTAACTTTAAAATCGCTTATTTTAATCAATTTTTTTTTTAGGGCATAATTTTTATGTTAATGCTTTCAAACTTAAAGAATTAATTGCAAAAATAAAGTACTTTTAAATAAAAAAAATGAACAAGAAATACTGTTTAAAATATTTCTCGCAAAAACGGGTTTTTTACGAAAATCACAATTTTTTTTTTAAATCCGTAATTTTTAAGCAATTTTTTCAATCAATTTATTACGGATAATATTTTGTTACACACGGAAATAAAGTTTCGTACGATTATTTTCATAAATGACAAAGTTATCAATGTTAAGTTAAAATATTGAGTATTTTTTGAAAATTCTTTAAAAAAAAGTTTTGGGGAATTTTATTCTTTAAATGACTGGATCTAAAAGAGAAAGGCTTGAAGTTATTTAGTGTAGAATATCGTTTTAATAACACGAAAACAAATTCATACACAACAATTTAGAAATAATTTGCATAAAAACGCATCAGTTTTAACCCTTTTTTAAAAAATTCTTAAAAAATAGAAAATATTATTATTTTGCAAAAAAAAAAAAAATTATACCGTATTATGGCGAAATAAATGATCTTTCCGATTCTGTAATTAATTTTTGTCTGATTTCAACGGTAAAAATTGGATGACAATTTTAAGATGGTGGAAACGTCGGATCACCGCTTCGCCGAAACGGAATGGAAGTTCTGCCAAGTAAACAACCCGCAGGGGTAAAACAATTAGGCGTTTTAAGGTTTTTTAATTAATATCTTTTTAACTAATTGCAATATCGGAATGAAGAATAGTTTACATCGTATTCTCAGACCTACTGAATATGCGCACAAAATTTCATTAGAATCGGTCTAGCCGTTTCGGAGGAGTTTGGTTACAAACACTGTGACAGGAGAATTTTATATATTATATATATATATATATATATATGTATATGACAATGTTTTTAAATGGATTCTTTATATGAGATTGATAAGGCAGTACGGTGATTGAATAAACTTGTTTATTATCCATCTTGAACACATAAAACATTACAGGGACGACACAATATATAGAAACACACAAACACAATGCAGTCGGCTACATGTTTACGCAGACAAAATACAGAAGCGAAAGAGGAATGGTCTCCAGGAATCTCGGTATTTATAGGCTTCTCAAATCACATGATCTGAGTGGGTGGATAGGTGTAGTTTAAAATACTCTCGCTAGGCGGTGGGTTAACTTATTACTAAAACGTTGGTCCTGAAGGGATGGACCATTGGTAGTTAAAAGTTATTATAAAGGATTATGTTACTGGGAATTATTACATATATATATAACATATAATCAAAAATTTCACCAAACTGAATGTCTGTATGAATTGCCCTTCAGAATCTACATAAAAAATTAATTTATAATAATATGAGTGATAAAAGATATTCATAAAAATCAATTTTCGCTCAAACCTTATGTAAATACCTGTTTTATAGACACGACTCTGCGCTAAATATACGAAAAAATCTACAATGGTGAATTCTGAAATGACATTTATTCGTGTTAAAAAAAACATTTTAAATCTTAAGTAATGTATACTACAAAAAATTTCTTCAAATTACAAATATCTCCGCTTTTTCTTTCTTTTTTGAGTTTACTCCTCAAGAGTCGATTTCCATACGAAGCCCCCGGTATGGAAATATGAGGAGTGAAATTTTTACAAACGTTAACAAAAATTCCTTGCACTGTGTTTTGCACATGTGCCAAGTTGCTGTTGGAAGGAAGAACTATTTTTTTTTCTTTTTTGAAATTTCGATAATTCTTTTCCTACAGGAATCAGACAAAAAATAATTACCAAATCGGAAAGTTCACTCATTTCGCCACGATAAGGTATATATATATATATTTTTTTTTTACAAAATAATGAAATTTTGTATTTTTTACGATTTTTGAAGTCAGTTGTATCATTTTTGGCCACTTTATCGCTTGCATCGGCGAAAACGAAAAGTACCAAATTTAATTTAACATAAGATTTGTTTTTATTAGCAACTTTACATTACACATTTATTTGTTTCTTCAAAAAAAAATTCTTTAAAGTTTATTTTTTTTCCTAAAACGTGATGCATTTAAAAAAACGTATATTCTGTGCAATTTTACACAATCTAATATTCTTATAAGTATAATCAATGTTGCATTTTCATCTACTTTTTAAAACCTTTGAAAACTTCAGTTTTTAAGAAATTAAATTGTAAACTGCAGTGTTTCAGTAATGTAAATGAGATAAGTTTGACTTATGTCTAAATTCAATCACGAGATGTTCAGTAAATTAAATTTTATTTGAGTTGTAAGTAATCGATAAAGGTTTTTCTCAGACTGGGATAGTTTTCTTTCTTTTTCTAACAATACGTTAAATTAGAATAAAAAAATATTTTAATGCCAAAAAATATGAACAAATACTAATATATACTCGAATAGAAATAAACTAAGAAAAATTCAAGTGTGATGGTAAGTTTTTATTAATTATTTTACAAATGCGTTTGAATTTCAGTTTGATTTACTTGTTATTCTAACTATAGAATAACTTAAATAGAAAACTATAACTATAAAAAACGATTTACAAGTTATTCTATAGTTAGAATAACAAGTAAATCGTTGGTAAAAAATATATATATTAGCTTTTCACGACCAATATGAACGATACAGTAAATTGCCAGAACAAAAAAGTCATTCCTATTAAATTCTGAAACAATTTTTTTGTTGGCATGAATGTGCGACACGTAAAAGAAACCTTGAGTGCCTGTTTGATGTAGGTGCTCTCCGTAAAATTAAAATCCTATGTACGATTTGCCATAACTTGAGCTCAGGTGCCTCCCTCTGGGGAGAAAACTGGGCGTCAAAATTGCCTGCTGCGATTGGTATTCGCCTATATGGTGTCGCACTAAAGAGAGATATCAGCTTCCGGGGAATGTTCTAGGTCTGCAATGATAAAATATCATTAGAGATTTCCATTAAAGATTTAAAAAAATATACTATTTTGCATGAAGAGATTTATAAGTTTATTAAAATTTATCGTATCTGATGTAAATAATAGTCTTTTGCCGTATATGTCTACAATAGAAAAAAAGATTAATTACTTTGGTACTTACATACTATCGAAACAATACCAAGGTTTAAGTAAGTCACCAGGTTGACAACTCCGATTTCGCATGTGTTATTCTCGCCGAATTGGCAACCAAGCGCTTCGTTTCATGTAATGGCGCCAATGCAGTTGAGATAATACATAAGTATCAGGTTTTTTATTGAAGGTAAAGAAAAAATGGTATCGATGATTTCGTAGCTCAAAGGTTAAATGTACTAAATATAATTAGTGAACAAAAAAATTATTATTATTATGTTAATTATGTAACTTAACCCTACATTTCACAATAATATTATGAGGAAAATATTCTTATCTCTCCCACGACGTATATAAGACGTAAGTACTAGAGTATTTAATAATGTCACGTAAATTGTTAAATGCTTAAAAAAATAAATTGATGATAGTAAAGCTGTGCCAGAATAAAAAGATGCATATGTATGGGTTTTTTTTAAAAGCGATATTTTTCTGTGTTAAGAAGCAATAGGTAAAATAAATGTGCATAATATAAATTCTTATAGATTTCTAATTTTTTGAATGAAAAAAACATAAGTATATTGTAAGCTATTAAACATAAAATACTATCAAAAATAATTTTAAAAGATGTAATTAATCCCAGTTATTAAAAAAATCTAGCTTATTTACTCCTATTTTCATCTAATTACCTCAAAAATAAAAGTTGAAGTAAAACTTTTCCTGTTTGATTATTTTCATTTCACATCAGAGAAAATAGTTTTTCAATCCTATCCGTCTTAATAAAATTCTTCTGTAACTATAGCTACAGACTGAGAGGAAAGGAAATAATAGTCACCAACAAAGTCATCAGAATACACAAAGAACGATCTAGAGTTTCTCTTTATCCAACAACGGGGAACTCTTTGGAATAGGAAATAAACTGCCCTTCTCAAAGCCTAGTTACTTCTTTGCTTATTAATCACAGCCGTACTTCATTAAATCTTGACTTGCAGTCCAGTGAGTAAACAAAAAGCTTTGCTTTTAGGAAATTGGAACTTTATTTCGAGTTTTGCGAAGTTCCCTTTCTTTAAAATGACGAAAAGAAAAGTATACGTTTGATGGTAATGTCAAAAACTACAAAACATGTTTGTGATATGTTTAAAAGAAAAGAAATAAACATAATGTGATTTTCCTTACATCAGTTTATTTTCATGTTTTAATTTTAGGAAGTCATTAAGTTTGCAGGAAGTCGAAAATCAAATATTTGCATGTTTGAAGAGAAAAGTTTGTCTAATTAAATTTTTTGGCATTATGCTTAATATTTTACACCTGTAATGAGTACACTTTTACCAAGGAAATGAAAACTATTTAAATATATACAACTCAAAGCTTTACAACTTATGGAAACTCCTTTTAATGTGTTAACTTATGAATCTATTTTTTACGCGTTAATTTTGACAAAATTTGATGAACTTACTTATTATGGAAGATAAAATAAGGCTTCAGTTTTCTTAAAAATATTCTTAAAATTGAATTTTACTGATAAAAATACCATTTTTAAAAGGCACGAAAAATATTCAATAGGAAATTTCAAAACATCGTCAGAAATAAATTTTAACGCATAATTTTAACAAATTCAGCTAAATATTCTGTAAAACTACAATTAAAATTTTATGCCTTTGAGATGCAAAAAATATTTTTATCTTCATTCAGGCTTCATTTTTCACATTAAAGTAAAACAGATTTAGAATGCATGACAAATTTTGGTACTTCCGGTACTATAACGTTGGTCTTTTGATTCAAATCAAATGACGTCGCCTAATGCCGCAATATAGAACCAGTAGTCGACTCCGTTCCTGCCCTAGATTAAACACTGTAATTATAACTATTACAGAACATGGCGATATTTTTTTAATTGGCGATGTCCTTCTTTCAGCGAAATCGGCCGTCGGTATTACAATTAAGTGCACAAATTAGAAATAATCTGGAAACATTAAGGAAGGGAAAAAAACAAAAATAAGCATCAGGATTTTGAATATTCAGTACTTACGTATTATCGCAACAATGGCCAACGTTCAAGATAACTCGCCAAGTTGGCAACCCTAGTTTTTCATGTATCGTATGCGCAGAATTGGTACTTCGTTTCATATGATGACGTCAATAGGTTGCGATAATACGTAAATTCCGAATATTCAAACAGTTCTGCCCTTATAGTGAGTTTAAACATAACTCACAAATAAATTCAGTTATAGGCATTCAAACTAATTCTAATATTTATGCTTTGATGTTTAATGAAAATTCAATCACCTTGTGTCTCTAATATAGGAAAGTAAGAATTAAAAAAAAACTCGTATTATATAAAATAGGAAGATCACTTTTTCTACTGTTAACACAACAGCTCTAGGTGGTCCAAACCTTCTCAAGAACCTTCTTCCATTCTAATCTCCGCTTTTTTTTAGTAACAGTTCTCTTATAAATTACCCTTATAGCTTTAAAATCGTCCTCCACACAATCAGCCCTCATCAATTTGGGCCTACTCCTAGTTCTAATTCGAATAGGTTTGTGATTGAAAATTCTGAACGCCAAGGATGAGGGGTCCATACGGTAGATGTGATTCGTAAACCTCGAACGGCCCATCTTAATGGATTTAATGATATCTGCAACCTTAAATGGCTTATATAATTCAAAGTTATGTCATAGTCTGCAAAATCCATTCTCATTCACAGCCTCAATGATACATCTAAGAACTTTTCGCTCAAGGATGGCTATCTGCTCAGTCTGCGATTTAGTCCAAGTTCAAGTTTCAGTTCCATAGTTAAGTATGGGTTTGAATATTGTTTTATATAGTGTAATTTTTATAGGTCCTTTAACCAATTTTGATTTACAGAACGGAAGGTCACAGTGCAGCAAATGCACTGTAAGGAAAATTTTAGGAAATAAAAAAAAAATTAAGAAACTTCTTTACTTTTTAAATAATAAAAATCAAGAGAAGAAGTGATTGTGATCAATATCAGCTAATTCTGTAAACAAAGTTAAATTACAAATTTTCTTTATTCGATTGGATAAATCAAAATATTCTTCTTTCCACATTAATAATTAGAAGATTCTTTAGATCAGAAAACGATGGATGTAGAGCAACAACATGTCATTCGAACATACATATTTATAATAACTGTGAATGCACCATAAAGGGTGACTTTGAAAACAATAGCTCGCATTAGTGAGTGTTTATTAACGTCACTTTTCGGTGACAGACCTCGTAATTTTTTACCATGATGAGAACGACTCCTGAGCTAGCACCCATCTCTCTTACTTCAATACCATAGAAACTTGAGAACTTTGAGATATGACGTTTTTAACGTGCATCAACTACTCTAAGTGGTGGATCTTTAATGGCATCAGGACTTGAACATGCTACTTTACAACGCCGGCCACGAATTCATGATCATGTCTTATAGACTACCACGGCCACAATGGCTTGCGGTGGTCTCCACCAAAAGGACCCATTTCCTGTTAAGGAACTAGTGATGTCTCAACGGCCATGGAGTTTCGCGTGAGAAAGTATCCAAGCCTGGACACACCGACCTTTATGTTTTCTAAGGCAAGTCAACCTTTCACCTTCCTTTTTCCAGCTGACAGAGAAGTGACCGGCGAAATTATCCCGCCAATATCCGGCTTTCAAGTCCACCGCGTGAAGGGTGACTTTGACCAATAGCCAAATAGTGCTACTTTACAGCCCGGCACGAGTAATCATGACCATGACCAAAAGGCTATCGCGGCCATAAAGGCTTTCGTTTGTCTCTACCAAAGAACATATTTCCTTTTAGGGAACTAGTGACTTCTCAACCGGCATGAAGCTCAACCACGTGGGAAAGTATCCGAGATCGGACACACCAACGTTTATGTTCTAAGGCAAGTTAATTTTTGACCTCCCTTCCTCCAGTCAACACAGATGTGACCGGCACATCTTCCCCGCCAATCTCCGGCTTCGATGTCCACCGTGTGAAATGTGACTGGAACCAATAGCCGAATTTCGGTTACGTCGAAACAGAAAGGATTCTACCTCACGTGTCATTTTTATGGGCGTGACCTTTAAATAGACACCAAAAGAGGAAACCCAGAGACTCTCGATACACTAAGGAGCTTCACAGATGCTAAAGAGACTCTTCTACAGGCTTCAACACTCTACGACTCTCCAGCACACTCCAATGGGCCCTCTCTCCGAATGACTTTAAGATTTACTTGGACTCAATCAAACCTACAGTGACCTATCAATGTTCCAAATAAAGAACAACCTTTCACATGAGTGATCCGACCTCAACAGTGCTGCACAAGAGCAGGCTCACTGGAAAATATAATAATAAATATGAATACCACGTAATGTACTACTTTTCTTTTTGCTCTTTGAATCTTTTTTTTCAGTACTGTTTTTAGATCAAGCGGATATAAAAGAAGAATGTCTACATATAAAAGCCATTATACACAGTTATCAAATCCTAAGCTAATCCGGGCCTTTTTACTAGCCATAAAATTCCTCGAGTTAAAACCTAAACAAACTGCATTTTGGAGGATTGTTCGAAGAAGATGCTCCTTTAATCCTCTGCTCCTTTTATCCCATTACGAGGCAAACGTCCCTCTCGGTTGTTGTTGTTACTCAGGATCAAGAAGGGAAGGAAAAGGATTAAAGTAGTATAAATAAAAACAAAGAAAAAATGGGAACGAAATCAAGGACGTAATTCTTGGGAAAGATTAAAAGAAAGTACTTAAAAGAAAATAGGAAGATAGACCTCTCTACGTGAGAAGACTAGAGTCCTTGATTTTGCCATCAAAATAAATAATAAAATGTAAAGTAAGGACATTAGATATCTGTGATTCTACAAATCAAAACAATAGGTATTCTTGTTTGGTGAAAAAGAAAAGGATTATCACAATTCATAGTTAAAATATTTTAATTATAGTTTTAAAGATAGAAGAGAGAGAGAGAGAGACATCCAATTTGATTCCTTTAAATTTCTATCTAAAGTAAATGCAGTAATATTCCCAACTTACGCGATAGGTGGGACTGAGTTATATAATAACGTACGTCGAGGTATAATTTAGCGTATAAATATGTATAACTTATTTCAGTTGGGACCGGAGGTGAAAGAAAATAAAATTTCGAACAAAAAAAGTTTAATAAAGTCAGATAACACAAATACCTAATCGCAAACCTAAGGTGTTTTGATATAGAAGGTTTCAGAAAATCTAACAAATAGTCTACCGACTCAAAGATATTTTTATTATTACCTGCAAAATTTCCTCGTAGAATGCTAATAGTTTTTTTTATTCCTTGTTTTGTTGAAAAAATACGCTTTTCTTTGGAGTATGTATTTCTTAAAATTTATAACCTTTTTTCAATTAATCTGAGGCCTACGGTCAAATTCCCAACCGTCATTCGATCTTCTAATTGAAATGGTTCTAAAGACTCAAGTTCTTCAATGCTTTGCTCTGTGTCATGCAATGAGCATATGAGCTCATCCATTGTCATCTCCTGATTGTGGGAATCCAGCAGTTCTTGAACGATACCTCTATCCACTTCTAAACTTATTTTCTTGCAAAATCAAACATTTTTTCAATCGTATTACCAATTTCACCAGGCTCTGGCACTTATTCCGCCTAAGCTTCAGAAATGGGAGAGAAAAAAAAATATGACGAATCGATGAGATTTGAAAACCGCGTACCTCCGAATTCGCATAAGTCTGGCTAGCTAAGGTCGAGTTTTTACAGTATGTCTACTTGATTATTAATTTGTTGTAATTATTAATAGATCGAGGTCCACGAAATTCATCGCGGCTAGAGACTAGTAATTTACATATGGCGTTAGTCTTAGCTTTGAGTAGCATACAGGGACGATTTGTCTCGGTACTACCCCAATTCTGAGGGAGAACACCCTAGAGGTGGTCATGGACCTCCCAACTCGTTTACCCTCCACCATCCCCACGTGAGGATTTGCGGCTCGACGTCTATTTAAAGTACCTCCCTCCTGCAAGGACACAATAAATTTACAAGCGCTCATGCCTTCTCCAGGAATTTAACCCAGACTCAAAAGCACCGCTGTCAGCGTTACTAACCACTGTACCGGATGGGTGGCTGCTTATTAATTTAAAAAGTAATTAAACTTTTAAATGAAAATGTTGGAAAAGTATAAAATATACACTGGTGGTGTAAGCTCAGCACCTCTAGGAATGCTATTGAACGGTGTTCGTCAGTTTAAACAACGTCCACTTGCCGATTCCATGTGATATGTGTCCAACAGGTAATCTTGCGGATGGCATTTTGATGATCTTACTCGAGATCGAATCATAGGAGGATAAAGGAAGGAAAAAGTGCAGCTAGTGTGGCTGCTTATAAACTCAAGATCATTTATTTCTCATATATATATATATTATGTATACAACGCAACAGATTTAGTTTCACATAAATAAAACATTCTAATAAGATCTTTAGAAACTCTTTTAATACATATAAAACAACCAATTAATTTTATTCAGAGATATTCGTATAAAGAATTTCCAACTTGTATAGATAAAATTTTTTCTTTTAGATATATGATGACGCTTTTACTAATAAATATAATATAAATATTACTAAATCTATGAGCATTCTCTGTGCTTCCTTTCTCAAATCATATATAGAAAAAGTGTTGTTCAAAAATATTTCAAGGTATTTTTTACACGTATATTGTTATTATAATATTACACCACAGGTTCGGGAGTCTATCCTCGGTCTGGGTAAGGTCAATCAGCCTTTCATCCCTTCAGTGGGTCGATAAATGAGTACCAAGCTTGCTTGGAGACTCCAAACACTGGGGATTTCGCTTCGGACTGACCATCTGGTCGGGATATCTGATTATGCACCTCAGCGCTCAAAGGTCAAGCACACTAAGATGGGCACAGTAGGCCTTGGCCCTCATGGGCTGTTGCGCCACCGACAGTTTAGTTTGTTATTATAGTATTAAAAATTAAATTAATTTTAAAATATTCACATTTCACTTCATAATATTAGTTTATAAATATTTTCAGAAAAAACTATTTTTTCTACTTATTAAAATACTGCTACTATTCTACCATTATTTTTCAAGCTTTCAGCTTCTATTTAGATCGCTGAATCAAGCAATAGCTGGTTTATTGTTCTTTGATTCATGCGTGATCTAAGCATTTTAGAATACTCGTTTAGGTATGTAGCCTTTTTATTAACATTGAATTTAGAAATTCTATCAATTTTTAATAGGGTTTCACTCAGTAAAACAATCGTAAAAAGTGAAAGATTGTTTACGAATAAAACTAGTTAAACCTCACTTTTTCACAAGCAACTCTGAGTCTTCAATTTTTATAGATGTTGAAACATCCATCTCCATGGATTTCCATTTGTGGACTTATTAGTTTCAATTTTTATTTTCAAATCATTTTTGTGTCTCAAACAGAGTACATTAAAAGCACACACATGCGCAGGCACACACGCGCACGCATACATGTCCCACGCGCACGCTCACACGCGCACGCACACACGCGAACGCACGCACGCATACACGCGCAGGGACACAAGTGCACGCACACACGCGCACGAACATGCACTCACACACTTGCTGCGAATATCAGATGTCAAGCGATTGTTCGATTCGCAATTCAAATGCTCTTAATGAGCACGAATCCTTTTGCGAGGCATTGTTACGGACAATGTAACATATCTTCTGTCGAAATGCAATAGAAGTGCTGACGAACAGATTGAGAATAGCTCATTTTATCCTGTAGCTGAATGTGCAGTTCCGATATGCTGGACTTCCATCTATTGATCCATTCAACCTCAAAATGTAGTCATCTAGATGTTTTGTCAAACTATCTATGTATGAAATTTCATTTAAAATTGGACTGCTCCTTCGTTTTTGGTATGTTGATATTTTATTACAGAAAGTTTGTATGTAAGTCTCTTTTTACAACAATCACAACTGTCATCCCAACTATAAATATTATTTTCATCACATGATATAAATGTTAATTGCTGAAAGTGAGCTGAATTATAAGGTTAATAGCTAATTAATTAACTTAATAAACACAATTAGATCTTAGTTTTCTTAATTAAGATCTAGAAATTTAGATCTTAATTTCAGATCTAAAATATAATCCTTCCATTTTACGGAGCCACTTTTCGAAGTGATAACTTCTTTAAGCGCGTTTGGCTGAAGAGTGAATCTAAATTAGTGTCAGGTTCGGCTGTGTTACGCTAAGTCGGGTTTACTCGGCTGCAGTCCAGTCGAGTTTACTCGTTGACGCTCGTTTAATTTTGAATTGAAAACTTTTTAAGACGTGTGTTTCTTTTTTGTTTGTTTTTCTTTTTAAGTAAAAAAATTCACGCGTAATTTTTCTCGTAAAGCTTTATTTTCTTTATTTAAATATTACTGCCATGCAGACCACTTTTACTTAACTGCAGGGTGTGAACGAGAGAACAGGAGCAGAAATGAAAATAACTGAAATAAAAAAGATCATTATTATGTAGCAGATCGAAGGAGGGCTCTTGGAATTATTATAAGAATATTTTATAGTTTATTATCAAGGTACCACTCACCGTCGAGAACTAGAGGTCTTAAAGGATTTTCTAGTAAAGGTGGTTTAATTTTTATGTTGAACATTGCTTATGTATAATCAATAATGTTTAATAGGGCTACAAAAGTTTACTTTCTAGCAGTACAGAAGAAATCATTGAAACGGTAGATGAAACTTTTAAAATCGTTGCACTAAAAGAAACTCTTTTAAAATCCTCAGAATTTATGAAATATAAGGAATTTATCCTGAATTTCCCTGTGACCCCAGTTGTGCAACGTAGTAAAGTTTACGCTTAAAACAATAAGTTTATACTGTTTTCCTAAAAGAAACTTTATTTCTTTTTTTGTGCTAAGTAAATCTCATTTATTTTTTTTTTATTTCAAGATATTAAGGAATTTGTAACAGGTAAATCTGCTTAATAATGAGTATCCCTTTTGTGGTTGAAGTTTAAGAATAACAATTAGTGTTTTAATAATAGTATTATTTTATTTAGTTTTGCGTAATACATTTCTCAAGTTTTATGAATAATCATTATTGACTACATAGTAAATAATTCATAGGAAACCGCACAAATGTAGGGGACGTTTGTTTTAATCTCCACACCAATACTTGATGGAACTTAGAGATCCATTTTATTTTGAATGCTTCCCAAAATATCATGCGAACTTAAAGTATAAATGCTTATGAATTCCTTGGCTATATATATCTGTATAAATCAATAATATAAACTCAAAACACACATTTATTATTTTGAGTATTCAAGAATGCTGGTATTCTTAAAAAAGTTTGTATTTCATGCATACATACATCATAAAAACGCAGGATTTGGAATTTCGTAAAACATAACATTTATGAAAGAATTGTATCAATATTTACCAATAGTATATCTGAGAATCCATGCATCTGTGCTATGGAATACACTTTTCTTTCTTTCATGCATTCTTCAGAATTCTACCTTAAATTCATATCAATACTTTTTGAATTTATGCAATGTTTTATCTGGCATGTTTCCATATGTTGTCACTTTTTCCACAAAAACTAACTCTAACGCCAAATAGAATGAGAAAGATAAAATAAGTACTTAGAAATACATTTTCCAGAAAGGGACATGGGAACTATATGGCTAAAAAAATTTATAAGTAAATATGAACTGAAATGAATAATAGCCGCTAAACATTCAGTGAATTGCACTAAAAAAATGCCAAGGAAATTAGTTTAAAAGTAAAAACGTAAACGTGCATATAATTTTCGTCAAACCATTGGCTTGTTAAATTATCCAACATCTTAATCGATGTCAAATCTCTCGACATATATTTTGTTAAAAAGTAAATGAAATTTTTAAATAAAACATAATTTTTTTCTATATTTTTCTGAAATAATGAAGTAACGTTTTATGCAACAAGTCTGCATTATGTATGTTAAAATTTTAGTTTTTAAAGTATAAAATTTTGAAAAAAGTTCTAATTATTTGAATAACAAAGAAAAAAATCGATCATTTTACAAGTTCATTATACCTAAGGTGATCCCCTGACTGAGTTCGAGTTATTAATTTTTAAAAAAACTTTTAAATGATAGTTTTTTTTAAAAATAGTGTTAGTTGAATTAGAATATATACAGATAAAAGTTATTTTAAGAATATTACATTAAGAAAAAAATATTTGAATTCAATTTTTTTGGCAAAAAATAAAGGAATGGCAATCCTTTAAAACATTCGTTTTTACGAAAAAAAATTGCTTTTATAATAATAATACTTTGCCTTTTATAACACGCTTCTATAAGTTTCCCTTGTATGTAACGGAATCTTTGAATTCAATTTTTACCCGCTTTAAAAGGTCAAATTAATTCGAAATGTTGCTCACTTTTCCAAGACCGATGCCAATACAATAATTTAATAACTTTGTTCCATTGTCCTGATGAGGATCATCAGGATTAACGATTTCCCAATTCCAGATCCTTTCCCGTATATGGCAGCTAAGTTCAAATTCCATTTTAAGATTTGGTGATTGATTCCAGATTTAGCGACCAAAAGATTAATTTAAAAGTTTACTTCAATTAACAATAAGAAGGGTGTGTTTTTAGTTTTTTAAACTACATTTTATTATATAGCTAGGACTTCTAAGCAGACCTTGAATAAGGGTTTTTGAAAATCTAACGTTAATTTCAATTACGATCAGTTAAAATAATAGCCGGTGTGTTTTGTAAAAATTTCTCTACTTTGATGCATTAAAATATAGATAAACTCACTTCTAAATTATAGATTTAAAAAATATTAGTTTAGGCTGTCAACAAAAGTTTCAGCTATATATAGGCTAAACATCTTTATTATACAAGGGGTGATCAAATGAAAAGGTACGAAACGACACGGTGGGTACAAATATAGACTTTATTCAAAATATACACCATAGGCCTGAGCACAACGATCCCACTGATGAACAAGCCGCAGGATTCCTTGTTCCCAGAATTCCTGTGGCTGTGACGAGACCCAGTCCTTCCCAGTGTCCTTGAGTACGTCGTCCGAGTTGAAGCGCTTTCCTTTCAGGTGTTTCTTCAGTGGACCAAACACATGGAAATCGCAGGGTGACATGTCGGACTGTAGGACGGATAGTCCACCGTCTCCCATTGGAACTTGTCCAGTTCCATTTGTGTGACTCTGGAGACGTGTGGACACGCGTTATCATGGAGTAGAACCACACCCTCCGTGAGCAGTCTTTGTTCTTGCACCCGGTCTTTTGTTCTTGTTGGACCTGCGTAGGCGTAGGAGTGTCTCACAGTACACATCGGAGTTAATGCTTTTTCTGTGCTCGAGTAATTCTGTGCTCGCATAATTTGGACGCCGCTTTTTATAAGAGCCTTTGCTCTCTCCTGCGCATGCGGGCACCCGCGCATGATCCGATCCCAGTCAGAGTCTCCAATGGCATCCCGAGATGTCTCGCTACATTCTCCCTTGGCGGAATATGCAAATATTTAACTGTTTCATTTTTATGTCGTTTCGTACCTTTTCATTTGATCACCCTTTGTATGTAGAAGAATTTTCGTAAAATGAAAATGTTTCGAAAATATGTTAGTCTTTCCTTTTTTTTTCAAAAAAAAAATCAATTAAATAAATATTATTGTAATAACATTCTTAAAACAGCGAACAATCTACAGTTGTTTCGACAAACAGTTTTATATACATACTCTGATTCAAGTGACACAAAATATCAAAAATTGTTCGTTTCAGGCACAGTTTCTCAACCTGTGGAGAGCGCCTTCCTACGGAGGCATGATAACTCTACGAGGGAGGTTTGAGAATATTAAAACGTCAAAAATAAAACATTCTTAAAGAAATTATAAATGTGCTGAATGTCAGCAAACAAAATGACATAATAAAAATTTAAACACACATTCACACTGATATAATACACCTATAAATGTATCAATAATATACAATAAGAGCAAATTTAATAATTACCATTCACCCCACATAGGCTTGCCATGTATAAAATTATATACAAAAATTAACATTTACCTTGATAATTTGTATTATTTTAATTAATCACTTAACTGCCGGCTAAAAGTTACACGATTCACTCTCCAATGCCACCGTTTTCCACGTAGGCACACGTATGTTATGTATTGGGGGGGGGGGAGAGAAAAGAAATAAATATGCAAATTCTCTGGAATAAGTAAATCTTTCTAAAACACATTTTCAAGGTAATTTTATTGCGTTCCAAAGTCTTTGGAATAGTTTCATGGGTAGCCGTACACAGAAAAGATCGTACTTTGGAAAGACGTATATATACGTCTGGGGCAATTGACGCTTTGGCTGAGCAAGACACCTTATATACGCCTGTGGCACTTACGAGGTTAAAATCGTATGTATGGGGGGGGAATGAAAATGATGATTGAATATTGGTTCGAAATACTAAAAGATTGGGAAGCACTGATTTATAAGTTTTTACAAAATCACGGTTTTTTAATGAAGTCAATCAACTTAAAATAACAATGACTTTATAAAAGTAGATTGATAATACAAATATATAGATCCTTTATATAGTAATAAAACAGCACATTTAAATTTTAGTCTGTTTCTTCAGTAGTTAGCAATTGACAAACTACATCTGAAATTCATTCAGTGTATTAAAATATAAGTAAATAAAAAAAGAATCTGACCATTAAGCATGTGAATATTTTTTCACAAAACTCTGGTTTGTTTTGATTAAATTATGTGTAATAATGTAAATATATTTTCATAGATGATTTATGTTTTAGAAACATCTGTATCTAAAAGCGACACATTACAAAATAATTAAAAGTCTTATTTACAATTGCGGTTATTTAAATATTTACTTTATTTTCATCATGAGATAGAAATTAATTGTTTTAAATTTTCACTTTCACTTTGTTTTTTCTTTTCCACTTAAATTTTCAGTATTTTCTAAAATAAATTATATTCTTTCGGCAAATAATACTGTTATATATAAACACATATGAATAAAAATATATGTGAAAAAGTATTTAAATGAACAATAACTAAGTATTTTCGATTAGTAATGAAAGAATATTGTCAAGGGATTTTCCAATAATTAAAATTACTCTTAACTCTGTTTTTCCTAAGGTCTAAAGCTATGAATAAATAGTTCTAATCAATTTTTTAATAATCAAAATACATTCTAGTAATAAAATGGAATATAATTTTGAGTTTATAAAAATAGATTTTACAAGTCTCATTTATAAAAATAAAATAATAATATAATTGCTACAAATACTTTTGGAATGAATACTTCTTTTGATGCGTAAAATATAATTAAATAAAATAATTCCTTTGAACCTAAATAAGACCAAATTACTTGAATATTGAAATTATTGCTCGTTATAATTTACGTTTCTCTAGGCATTATTGAAATAAGGAAACATTTGAGTGCAATAAATGAGCATGTATATTATTTGAGATCAAAGAGTTCAGTGTAGTATATTACAGCGAATAAAAAAGAATACATTATGATTTATCACTTTTTGATATGAAAAAGACTTATTTATTACTTTTCCTACTATCTTTCTTTCATCAAAAACAGAAAGCAAAACCAATTGGAAACAATAAAAAAATAATTTTTTTTCTCTGTTTCTAAAAACCCTAATTAGTGTAGAAATTTTTGTTGGCTTAGAGATTTCCGATTTTCATTGATTGCATTTGTTACTTTTTTAAACTAAGACTTTTTTGTGTGTTTTTTTTTCAAACATTTGCTTAAGAGATGGAATGTGTGGTATTTATTTCCAAGCTTTATTGTATCATATATTCAGAATATATCCAAAAGTTTTGATTTTAGAATTTTAAAAATCCTGATATTTGCGTAAGCATCATAATAATTATTGTTGTTGCTGACGGTGTCAGATAGAAATCCGCGAAGTTCATTGTAGCAAAAGGCTAGATAAACGTATGTCGTTAGTCATAGCTTTGAGCACCATATAGGTAACGGTACGATTCGGCTAAGTCTCCTGGCGATTTTGGCGGCCGCTGTGGCCGAGTGGTCTAGGCATCAGATCATGGCTAGCGAGTCATGAGTTCGATCCTAGTACCACTAAAGACCCGCCGTGTAGGGGCACGATGCCCGTTAAATCTGTCGAGAGCTCAAACGTCCTCCCGTTGGTGTGGTAGTTAGGAGAGGGGGGGGGTGCCAGCTCAGGTGTCGTCCGCGTCACAAAATTACGCGGACCGTGACCAAAAGCCCTCGTGTTGCTAATCAGTGCGACGTTAATATTCTCTCACTCTCACCCCCGGCAATTTTGAGGGAGAACACCGTGGAGGTGGTCACTGGCCTCTATCTCTCTTTTCCTTCCACCAACCTCACGAGGGGACTTTCAGCTCGTCGGCTATTTAGAGTGCCCCCATGCCTCAAAGGCATACACATTTACAAAAACCCATGCCTTCTCCGGGTTTCGAACTCATGCCTGGCATAATTTGCAGGTCCCTGACCACTATTCCGGATGGGATGTGACCTAAAATAATTAATTCATATCAGATAAAGAAATTTTCTTCAGGGTATATGAAAACGGTTCAATTAGGATTTCAACTTATATTTCAAGACAAAAAAACCCATTAAAATTTTAATAAATTATTCAAAACTGCAAGATACAGAATTAAATATTTTAATCAATATTTCAATTATATAAAACTCTACGCACTGCCTTAGGCTACTTTTAATTAAACCTAATATAAAAATAGATATTATATTTAAAAGATTTTTGTATTAGCTTTCAGCAAATGTCGCAAGACTTTTATAGCAGAAGAAAATATAATTTTATTTAAAAATATTTGCTGTAAGATTTGGCTTAAGTTACACAGAAATTTTAAAGTTTAACGTTTTATAAAGTTTAATGTTGAAAAACACATCCATTAAAAATGTTTTTCTTTTGATACTAGATTGTTTGTAAAAGTAGTTAAAATTCCCTAAAGGAGATAACGTTTTTAATTAACTGTCGTAACTGTGTTGTAAATTGATGAAATATATTTGATATATGTTATATGATCAATTATAGATTTTTATGTATCTTTATTTTACGCAAGATAAGAGTTATTATATCAAAGGGTTTCGTTTAATTCCGTAGAAGGCAAAATGGATTTTTTTAATACTATCTGATATGAATAGGTATTCTCTGAATTTCATTTAAATTTATCAATGTTTAATAACATTTCCTTCTTACATATATTGCTTATTCCGTATATTAGACTTTAATTACTTAGAGACAATTAGTGTAAAATGTAGCTAATTACTTGATATCAAGATGTTCTAAATGAAGTCATCTTTCCTTATGATATTTAGATTAATTGTCACATCAATCAGCAAATATTAAATTTGCTTAAAACTGGTAGCAGTTAATTAATTTTTGAAATTAGTCAAAAGTCACGGGAGTCCATATCAGTAATGGTGATCACGTGATGAGTACAGTCATATGATGATTTTGATTTCGGTTTAAAATTAATAAATGTAAATAGTAGCTAACAGTTATTGAGATGTAAATGCAAAAATCCTTTTTTACAGACAGACTAAATATTGTTTCACAATATTCGTAACTTGTGATTTTCTTTCCCGTCTGAGCTTCACAAACTAGAAACCAACATCACATTTCAAATACAACTTCAGCTCTTTAATAGTTTCGCAATTCATTATATTTTTCTGTCTTTATGATACAATCCGTAATTATTTTAGATCTTTTCATTTGTAGTCGCTATTATTAAAAGAATGGTTATGCTATGTTTATTCGAAGTGACAAATAACAGTTCATAAGCTTATCCAGTAACGGTACATTTAAAGTAAAGCATATGAAATTTGTAACGGATTTGCTCTGTCGTATTGTTAAGTTTAAAACAAATTCAACATTGGTTTGTTATTTATATTTTAATTGCTGACTATGTGACACACCAATAATAGAAACATGTTTTTGAATTCGAAATAAATTTCTTCAACAAGAAATGACTCGAGTTGTGAGATGCATTATTATGATGTAGTAATAATATTTCTGATCCGATTTTTCTTATATTTTTTGGTAGATTTTTAATTGTTTAGAATCTTAACTGTTCCTAATTTTTTTTCTTTTACTTGGATGAAAAATCTAAATTTATCCTTAATCATTATCAATCTAAATTATATTAAATACTTCATGATTCATTTTATTAGCTATGAAAAAAAAGTGCCTGAACTCTTTCAACATAAGTGATTTTTAAGCAATTTGCTATACTTTTAGACAAATCTTTCTACAACGCACATCCAGAAATTGCTATTGTTTTTGTTCTCTTTAAAATGAAAGGTGGTTATATTTTCGTTGAATTTACACATTAAATCTACTCATGAATAGCTTGAAGTTTTTTTTTTAAATTCAATTCTGAGAATAAATTTATAATTTTGTACTGTTGTTTGTTAGAAATGCAACACACCATTAGGAGTCGACTAAATTAAATGAAGTGTAATACATAAACGACTTGTAGTCGTGCTAATAAATGAATAAATTTTCAAAGCAAAAAAGAAAAACAGTATTAAGCATCCGAAATTAGTATTTGGTGTAGCCGCCACGCACTGTAATGGGTGCTGCTATACGGTATGGGATATAGTCAAACACACACACAGATGTTGTGTGTCCACTTGTGGAAGATAATTCCATATTTCTTGTATGAGCATCCAAAGTTCGTCTTTTGAAGCTGTAAGATGCGCATCACGAGCGAGACGCCGACCAATCAAATCCCCCTCATTTTCAATAGGTGACATATCCGGCGAATAAGCAGGTCAAGAAAGAAGTTGCATGTGTTGAGCTGAAATGAAGTCTGAAACAATCCTTGCAACATGTAAGCATACATTATCCTGTTGAAAGATAGCTCCAGGGAAGTCTTAAAGGAAGGGAACGACTTTGGGCTCTAGCACTTCACGGACGTCCGAGTTGCTATTCAGATTAACCTCAATTCGTAGCAACCGAGATCTTCCATGATTCAAAAACACACCCCAGTCCATAACTCTTGGTGTTCGGACACAACGACGTTCTATAATGCACTCTAGAAGGCAGAGTTCACCGACATAGTGTCTAAAGCGAATTAAACCATCATGGTTCCAAAAACTAAAGAAGGGTTCGTCAGAAAAGACAACTTGTTACTAATCAGCCTGCAAGGCTGAGCCCATTGTAGACGCAGCCTTCAATGGTTCACTATGAGGGGGATCCTGTATATAGGAATCCTTGCACGCAGTCTATTGTGCATCAAACACCAACGAATTTATGAAGCCGACATTAATACACCTGTAACAGTAGACCAACGGGCTGCCTACTGCCTTGAGAAAGCTGTGTACGGTCCTTCACAGCCATCCGGACCAGGTGTCTATCATCACTCGTTGATGTCACCTTCCTTCGTTCACTCCAAGTTTTTCTGAGTCGTCCAGTGCTCGTCGGTCTACTGCTTCCAAATTCGAATAACTGTGGAACTGATCCGCTGAACATGAGCTGTTGTTGCGCAACAGAAAAATCCTCCTTCACGAAGGCTAATTATTCTTCCACGTTCAAACTCTGTAAGTGGTAGAAATTTGAATATATTTCGTCGTTGAGGCATATCTAGGTCCCACTAAACGTTCGGCACGAACAAATAACTCTGAACAATTTCAAACGTCCCGCTACTGCCGTTTTTTTTATAGGCTTTCAGTATCAGTTAAGAGGGCGCTGCTCATGCATGGTGACTCCGAAACTTTACTTCTTTACATAACATCTTATAATTGGCATTTGCTGCAAATTTCATTTCCTTTCGGATAATTTCTTCCTGGTGTTGCGTTTTCAACAAACAGCAGTTTATATTCTCATCTATGACTTGAATGAAATATTGGAAACAGTTTAATAGTAGAGGAAGTACCGGAACGCATATAAACCTTTCGCTTTAAACACCGTTAGTTAAGAATTTATGTTCCAAAACTTCAAACGAAGCTCTAGAACATATTATGTTTTGATGCTTTAGAGTCCTATGATAGTTTTACTGTTCAACAGTCTTTAATATTGTACTTGATATTCTAATAAATTATTTTTCCAGGTCAAAATTCAGAACTGCTATATATATAGTATAATAATAATAAAATTGCTTTTAATATATTTTTAAATAAAATGATATATATGTATATGTTTGAAATATTATTATTTATTTTTAAATTAAATGAAAATGCTTTTCAAAATGCATTGAACTCCACATAAGTTTCTTCACGCTGACACAATTTTTTTTTAAAAAAAATTCGTTCAAATGATATACATTTAAAATAAACAGATACGAATTTTTATTTAGTATTCTCAGGATAATCCGATCAACATAATATTTCACAAATATGATTGCAAACGACCTCTTCATATTCCTTAAATTTACCGGAACGTTACCAAATATTTTAGAAATTAACGTTTTGCATTTCATTAAATTTTTTAATGTAGTAACTCGATGCTTAAAACCAAGATTATTTTTCATTAGTGAATTTAAATATGTAATTTTTTTATTCAAAATCAAATAAATAATCTATGAGAAAAATAAATTTGAAAAACAGTTCTTTTCCATCTAATTGCCTTTCGATTTCACAGAGCATAACTTTGATTTTCTTGCTTAAAAAGTAATTTCCATCCAACAAAAAATAGTATTTATGGAATTAAATCATCTTACAGGAAATATTAATTTGTAAGAAAAAAACGTCTTTGAATTTTTTTTCTAGTTAGAAATAACATTAGAATTAATTAACTTCTTTTTGTTAAAACCAAAGAACATACGCATTTCTGTTTTCTTTTCCACATTTTTAATATATTAAAGTTGATCAGAAACTTTTTGATGTTCTGAAATTATAATACATCTGATAAGGTCTCCATACATATTGTTTATTAAATATGATTTGGGGAAAATGACGCTCCATCGAAATTGAAACATAATCTTCTGTAAGTCCAATCATTAATTTTCCTGAAACGTACAAAGGAAAATGCTTTTTTATGCTAAATTGTTAATAACTTTTAGATAGGATTTCTGTTTACTCCGAAGAGTAATTGTAAAATTCTTGGAAAGATTTTCGTACTGATTATTTTGAACAAATGTTTTTACTTTTTGTTTTTATATAATATGAATGATTTTTTTAAAAAAAAAAGAATTGTCAGTAGTAAATAATTTATGTTTGTTATGAATTACTGTAAAGGAAATAACATAGAAATTCAAATTTACATTTCTTCTTTGTCAAATCAACTTATTTACATGTATTGTATGTAAACGTGTTAATACACTTTCTTCCAAAAATGTGTCTAAACAAGCATTGATTCTTATGTAAAGAAATTGAATTTTATATTAATAAGCAACTTTTATATGCATTTTTGTGATATTTAGGAATGGTCTCATAATTTAAAAAGAAAAGAAAATGTATACAAATCAGATAAAAAGAAATTGGCGTTCAACGTTATTTTTAGTGGCTCCTTATTAAAACTATTTTACTTCTCTTTTTAAAAAAATGGATATAGTTTATAACATACTTATTGCTTTATATGATAGCCAGATATTTGATTGCAGAGATAAAAAAAATAGGGAAACCTCACTATATATACATAAGTCAAAAAGTACAAAAAGATACTTTTTTAAAAAAAATCATTACAATAAAGAGATATTTAATGCTACTGAAATTTCTATTCCTTCCCTTAAAAATTAAATCTATTGTTTTTTAGCAACCGATTTTTAACAAGTTTATTTGTAAACCGAAAGTTCCCCGAGTGATTGTTTTGTCTATAACTTTCGGAAAATGTTCTGCGAATTGAATCTTATATATTAAAAGTCTTATTTTAAGACAAATAATGGAAATTACAATGCTTACTTAGCAGTTAAATAAAAATGTATATTCTGAAAAATAATTTTTGGTAATATGTGCAAGAAAGTAGATGAAAATTCTTGACGATTAAAATTGAAAGAATAAATTCTAACAAAAAGCGACACATTTAAAATCTTAAAATAATCAAAATTATCTATTTAATTTAGAATTAATACAGAATTGTTTTAGAATGCAGAATACCTAGTGCGAAAGTTATTCTATAATCCTATTTTTATTCAAGTGTCACTATATCAATTCATGAACTCTGGATGATTGGATAATGGAGAATTTAAAGAGTTTTCGATTTATATAGGTGATTTATCGAAAGCTTGTGGATTATTTTCAAGGCAAATTCTATTAAAAAATTAGTATGTAGAAACTGTACATTTTTCATACATGTCTGCTTCTATGATGAGAAGATAGTATATTTTGGAAAAATGTATCAATATCTTTATCATATATACAGTGTAGTGCTATACAAATTCATCTAGAAATAATAATTAGTTTGAATTGCGTCGAGATATTTTTATCCAGTTTTATTCAGGAAAAAAAAGTTATTTTGAGAAGTATTAACTTTTATATGTATCCGAGTTATACATAATGTATCAATGTGTAAAAATACAAAATGTTAATGTAGGTTGAAAGATAATACAAAACTTTTCCAAAAGCGTACATTACACCCTTTTATAATTAATAAGACATTAATGCATCGTAAAAACATTAATATCAACAATTTTGAATCGAATGGAAACAGAACTCTTGAACCAAAATTTAGGGCAATAATATGTTAAACTGTCTTCATGCTTTTTTTTTGTTATCTAAAAAGGTAAACGATGCATTTTTTAATATTCTTTACATCATTTTTCAATGTTCCCTTGCATGATTAAAATCTCATCAACCTTTAAGCTATAGGTTTATCCAATGGATTTTTTTCCTTCTGTTTTTCTATCGATGGTTCATTGAGTTTTCTTTCAATGTATGGCGATAAATTTCAAATTTCAGAAATCAAGTGAGTAATGGTTTAAAAAATGTTAAATATATTTTTTGATACGGGAAATCAACACCACAGAGGTATTTAAATAATGAAGTAAATTTGTTTCTTCTTAAAAGGTGTAGAATCTTATTCCGCTTTCGTAGTCCTTTTTTTAAAGATTTAAATTAAGTTTTCCAAAAAAAAAACTGATATTTAAAATTGGCATATATATATATATTCATGGTTCTAGTGCAACAATGTATGTATGATAATACTTATTGAGAAAAATCAAAACAATTATCATTTATACCATCGGAGAGAAATATTTTATGTAATGAAATTGATGGTTTGGAAAACAATATTTTCTAGCAAAGTTCTTTTAACTTGAAAAAAAACCCAGCTATGCTTCTGTTATTTTAATTCAGTTTTAATACGATCAATAATTCTTTTTGAAAAAAATAAGGGAATTAATTTTTCGAACCCCTAAGTTTTTGGTTTAAGACTATCGACTCTTAAACGATGGCTTGTAAGTATTTAAACCTCACATTAACTTGATGTGAAATCTAAGAAAGTTGGATTCTAAATCAGGTTGGATCCTTGACAGTGAAGTTCATGATTTTGATAATTATATCGTCAATAGCTCATGTATTGCTTCTAGGGTAATGTTGATAAAGGAACAATGAATTAGTCTTTGTTTAGAACCAAAAAAGGCTTAGTTGATGCTTTATTAGAATAACTATGTGCTGTAGCTTTGATGTTTTACTAGCGTAAACAGTCTTATCCTTTTTCTACTAACTTTACTCAATATATATATATATATATATATGTATGAACGTTTTTTTTTATTTTTATCCAATATTTTTAAGTAATTAAATCTGAACACTTTTTAAAATGATTTATCGTTGATTGATACATCAAGATTTTAAGCATTTGAAGTTACCTGTTTTAGTTAATTACTGTTTTAAAAAAAGAGATACATTTTTTTCTGTGATTGATGAATTTACACGCATGCTTCTGAAAACCCACAGTTACATAATCATGATATTAAGAAACCATCATAAATGTTCATTAATCAATGTCTAAAAAAGACACAAATTTCAAGTCTCTTTAGCAACACACACACAAAGATCTCTCTAAAAATGTAAACATACATTTTAAAGAAAAAGTGTATGCGGAATTTATTCTGTGGGTCGTACGTAGGAAGAAAAATATTTAAAGTTTGCCCCTTTTTTTAAAAGATAATGTATTTCCTTTTATATTTCAAAAACATCTGCCTCGTGATCCGAAGCATCATTTTTCAATCTTGTCTTCCAAACGCGCAAACGATATTTATTTCTTTCCTTTTTAACTTGTCAAAATTTTCTTCTATTTTTTTTATTTACATGGATATCCTTTCATGTACGAAGCCACGAAGAAAAGATGAATTTTAATGATGCTCTCTGATAAATTATCCTGACCAACAAATTAACGCCATTTTTGGGATTAAAGTAAAGGGGTCAATAAATTTTACCTCTGAAGGCTGTGAAATTCCATTTTGTTTGGATAGTTTTAAAGGTTCTTTCAAGTGTTGCGTCGAATCTAGAAAAGTTATAGTAAAAATCAAAGCAGGTAAGTTTTTTCTTTTTCTTTTTTTTCTATTGCATCTAATGGCTCTGATTAAATGTTTTAAACTTGTTATATTTTTGAGCAAATAAGATTATATAAACATTTTTTATAAAAAAAAAAAAAAATAGAAAATAAATAAAAAAGAAAACTTTCGAAAAAAATAATTTACTTAAGTTTAAATTATTTTATTAAAGATTATACCTTAAAAGTATTAAAATAACAAAAGAATTACATTTTGAGTATTGCTAATGAAATTCTAAACATTTTATTTTCTATACTTAAGAGTTGAATTGTTTTGAGTTGAAACCTCATTAAAGTTATTGAGTAAACTCGAAATAATTAAAATGAGGCTTAAAAAAAACTCGTCTGTCTCAAAAATGTTTGAAATTTTGAATAGTTTCAGAGTATCATTTCCCTGGATTTTGCCGATAAATTGCAGCAAGAGGAAGAAAAAACACATTTAGAATTTCTGTACTTTTTCAAAAAATTTTATTTACTCCCTTTTTTAATAGAGTCCCAGTTGCAGAGGGCATAAAAAGCTAAAATACTAATGTGTTTTCGGTCCTATCAATGATATTACTAAAGAAAAAAAAAACAATCCGAATTTTTCCTTTATGTTTATTATAGAATTTTTCCACTAGTGCAAAAAATATTGCAAAATGTAGCTTTGTATATGTTACTGTTAAGGTTTTAAATTCGTTATTTCGGAGAAATTAGGTATTTCATGAAATAACTAGACAAGTCACAGTTAAAGTATATAAAATTTTTGAATTCTACGATTTAACTAATTCTGTATAATAACGATTACTTGATCATTGAAGTATGAAATACGGCACTCGAAAGTTCTTTGAACCTGTTCTAGCTGTTTTATGAAAGGATTTTTCCGATTAGGAACTAGAGATGGCCGAATAAAACAATTGTACACTAGATATCAGTTCAGTACATGTCAGCGAAAATTAATTTCCATTCAAGAAGTTCCAAATAATGACACAACCGTCGATTAGGTGCAACAGTTCAAAATTGCATTACTGGACAAGGATTTAAAAAATGCTCGTGTAAAAAAAAATATGTGTAACAGTCAAAATTATGCTTGCTTCCAAAATAATAAACAATGGAATCCAAAGTGCCATTACAGCAATCCTTGCTCTAATAAACAATTAAAAGTAAAATTAAGAGTATCTTATGAAATTTAAATTAATATTATCTTGCAATATGGTTTTAAAAAGTTTAAACAATGTTCTTGTGAAGCAACGGATTTTCATCCCAGCATATACATTTGTAGATAATATTTAAATATAATGTATTTTTGCAACCTCCCCCCTTCCCCTTAACCAATGTTAGCATCATGTGAGCAATATTAAATTATATCATTTACTTTTCTTTATTATTTAGCAATTATGCATCCGCAAAATGTCTTTTTTTCGAAAGATTTTAGCAGTATAGGATTAATTAATTTTTAAAATATCTTTGAAATTGTTTATTTTATATGTTAACGGTCTATTTTTAATTATTCAATTAAGAATATCTAATTATTTCATGAAATAACTATGTAAAGTATAAAATTTTTCATCTATTATATACTTTAACTGACGTCTAGTTATTTCATGAAATACCTAGTTATTCTGTGAAATGACTGAATTATACACTTTAACGATAACATATATATTAAAAAAAATTTCTATAATTACGAATTAACGTTTTTTTCTTTAATAGGGATTAACATGTTTTTCTATTATTAGGATTTAACAATTTCTCCACCTATAGGTGTATAATTCTATTTTAAAATTTCATTCTATCAATGTGATCTCTTTTGTTAATTGCCGGGAACGTGTTGATCAAAATATAGTAATAATAATATCTCAGATTTCATTTAAGTGAGAAAATAAAATTTTATGTCCATAAAAAATTAAATGGTATAAACCTTTCTGTGGAGAATGTTAAAATAATTCATATTATTAGAAATGAACTTTTCTCATTACATTTACCGTTATTCTTTTAGTAATACACATTTAAAACAGTTTATACGCTGTCAAATTTCTTTTTTACGATTTGAGTTTTTTTGTTGAAAAATGAATTTTAACTGGACTTCTTTTATTTCAGATTATTGTGATATCAATTTACATAATACACAAAACGAATATTTTTTTAATAATTCAATTTTAGAAAAAAGTTTAAAATACGTGAGAGATAAAATTACTGTATGATTCCTTAACTTAACCCACACTCTAATTAAAGTTGCATATCTGATTAAATATGCTTAAATATAGTTTAAATTTAATCACACACACACATAAGTTATATGAGTTATTTAAAGTAATAATGAACTCAAAAAATAATATGCACACGTCTCACTAAAAGGTACAAAAATAGTCTTAGTTAAAAATACAAATTTAAATTTTCATTATTAATAAGAGTCAAACGCAAACCTTTTCCTTACCAGAAAACTTTTCAATTCATTTTACAAAAATATTTTTAATCTTCCTCGTCTTCACGTAACTTTTAACGAAAGACTTCGTAAATATATCTCCATACTCCAAGAAAAGGAAATAACAGTTGCCAACAAACTCATTAAAATACACAAAGAGTGATTTCGAGTTTTCCTGCGACCAACAATAGAGAACTCTTAGGAATCGGAAATAAACTGTCCTTTTCAAAGCGCAGTTACTTCTTTGCTTATTAATCAGGACCGTGTGCTTCATTAATTCTTGAAATACAGTCCACAGAATGGACTGTAAACCTTGCTTTTATAAAAATGCAATTTGATCTCTGGAGTCAGAAAGTTTCTTTTTAAAGAATGGTGACATCGAAAGAATGACTGAGAACATTTGGCAACAAAATCAAGAACTATGAACAGGGGAAGCTGTCTGTGTTTTATTATTTATGTTTAAAAAAGTTGTTAAAGGAAAATAATTCGCTGTAAGATCTGTAGTTTGTTTATTTGTGTCGATTGCTAATTGTTTTTAAGTTTAGATTCTGGAGAATTAATTAAAAGTTGTGCAATGTAGTATGAAAGTGTATCTTTTATGAAGAGGCAATTTTACTTTTTAGAAAATTATTTTTGTTTATGATTTGCTGCTTTGTATTAGATTATTCAAACAATAAAAATGAACTTCAGTGTAGTTAATCAAATTATTTATTAATTAAAAAAGGTCTTAGGGGTGTTAAGTTTTTCACGGAGGGCTGAAAATATAAACAATTTTTAAATAGATATAATACCTTGAAATTAAAACTAAAAAATTCGAATAATTATTTATAAAGGAATTATGTTTTAAAAAAGTGTAAAATTTTTAAAATATAATCTTAATTTAAAAAATTATAAGCATATGTAAACAGGTAATTTTCTGTAAGAAATACTAAGTTTCTTACATTGCACATCATATTTTCTAAAATATAGCTTTAGTTACTAGCAATAAGTTGATGTATACAGTTAAATATGTATCCTTATGACATTATAGCTATTTTTATTTAAATATAATAATAAATTATATTTTTTTTAAAAAATAAATAAAATCACATTAAAATTTTTTTTTTTAAATGTCAAGATTTTTTAAATATTTTGAAGTACAAAAGATATATAATACTAAAATTAGGTAGAGTTTAAAAAGTATGGTACATTTTATAATTTATTAAGTTTTATACATCAAAGGCTACTGTTTTAGAACATAGAAAATGCGCGACGTAAAATTTACTTAATATGTATTACAGAAAAGTTTCTAAAATTCATATGCTTATAATTTTTCAAATTATGATCATATTTTAAAGATTTGATATTTATTGATACATCATTTCTTAATAAATATTGTGTAAAAGGATCGAATTATTTAATTTTAACTTCAAATAATTATATCTACTGGAAAATTGTTTGTATTTTCCGCCCCCTAGACGAAGTTATCACCTCTGAAATCCCAAGGAGATGAAATCTGTGCACCTAAAATAAAATTGGATGTTTTTTTAATTAGAGTAAAAATTAAGTTTATAATACGTTATAAGGTGCTGTAAAATATTTTTTAATGTCTCATATTGAAAAGTTAAACATGTGCAAAGGAATTTAAAATCGTATTAATTTCTTACAACCTATCTTACAACAGGTCAATATTTGAATGTCATATAGTACATTTCTCGATTTAAGATTCATATCCTATAAAATATAAACATAATGAGCTGTGAGAATATTATTTACTACTACATTTTATGCACATTTTTTTATTTACATTTGTACCAGAAACTTAAGACTTCAGAATTTTTTACTACAACGCTCAGTCACAATATAATGTCACATGATTTGATTGCTTTAATCCTCCTGAACTGAATTTCTTTGAATAGTGTTTTGGGAAAGCTCTGCTTTTAGAGTTTTTGATAAGGTAGAGTTTTGAATACTCAATAAAATAAAACTTTCTTTTTTTTGTATTCCTTGTCAACTGTGCATCGAATAATATTGCATCCAATATTGCAATATTATTGCATCAGTTTCTCTTAGAGATTCTCTTTATTGTAACGTTTAGGGTCTAAGTTAAATTTTTTATACTATAAACAATCTCTTTTACTGTATTATAGGGATTTTTGTTGATGGTGAGAGGGAGAGAGATTTAATAAGATCTCAATTAGTTCCAAAGGTGCTCGTTAGATGCTCGTGCTCAATCTAATCAGCAGCATCTAAACCGCAAATAAATTTAACTTAGTAATTACAAACCCTGCATTTTACATCCTAATATGCCACTTACATCACACACACACACATATATATATATATATATATATTCTTCCAATGCTGCTTAGATCATGACTATCCTTTTAACTTCTTAGGAACTAAAATTTATCACAAGTAAATTAATCGTCTTGCTACTTCTGATTCTAAGACCACCAGACAACAACAGGATCTGAAAGTCAGCATATTAGTTGTCTTGCTGACAGGATTTTGTTATAACATTCTTCTCAGAGTTTACACTTTCTCCACACCCAATTGAACATCTTACACACTGAAAAATTTCTACATTTTTGACAACCTACCAAATTTGATTGTCATCTCTCTTGGTGTCTATCTTTAGATGCTGGTTTAAAGGATGTGGTTATGTATAATTTGGATTTTTAACACAATGAATAATAGCTTTCCATTGGTTTCAAGACTGTTGAATCCCTTGAAAAAAGATCTGTGAGCAGAACTTTTGAAAATTTTTTTGAAGAATACTTTTATTAGGTAATTTTTTCAGTAATTTTCTGTTTTAACATTTTTAGATAATTTTTTGCTGAATAGTAGTCAGTTGTTTTCTCATACTTTCCGTGAGGTTTTTTCATACCTTGAATTTCTATTTATTTTATTTTGGTTTTTCCTATCGAGTTGCAAAGAGGGAAGGTTGGCGACTTCAAACTAGTTTAACCCCACTTATTCGGTCCTAAGTCCGAAATTGCTTTTTGACTAGCTAGGATCTTTTTTATATTTCCTTTTTGTATTTTTTTATAGATTCGATCTTCTCTTTTTTTTTTATTACGTTCTTTCTTGTTATGTTCTTTATTTTCTACTTTTTGTTTTTGATATATTTTATAAATTTCTTCCCTATATGCGTGTGTGTCTGTGGATAGTGTAATTCACATTAATTTCATCTTAAAATTTTTAAAATTTGTTATGGTCCGGACCTGCCAGGACATTCGTGTAAATAATTAACTGTTAGCTTACCTGCCAAACAGGATGTAATCGTAACTTTAACTCTGCGCAATTATATACTCAGTGTTTTTTCCAATTATTCCATATGTAATCCTTCGTATGATAGTTGCCCACCAATCACAAGATCTGTCCACGGAAGTCATGTGAGTTTTGGAACTTTCGGTCCGTGTTTCATATAAAAGCTGAGATTCTCTCAAAAATTCACGCCACATTATTCATTTGCCACCATGTTCCGTTTCTGGCTGTTGCTGCTGATATGTGATTTTGTGTTCTTTCATGTGCCGTCTCCTAAGTGTAATAAGAAATGGAGTATCAATCTACAGAATGATTGCTCATCAATCCGAAACTTTTTACCCTCTCTTCTACTCTCAGTCATTACAATAAATCATTAACAGAATTTCAATAATCACAGTTATTTACAATAAATCATACCACTCGCCCCGACGTTCCATACATACATATATCCTAAGCCAGATTGACGCATGCTTGATATTAACAGTAATAGCTGCTGCTACGTCTCCAAGTTCAGAGCAAGACTACCAAATGGTCTTCACACACACATATCTTCAGCATTACATAAAGAACATATTAGGGAATCTTCTAAGTCGAATCTGATGTTACGTGAAATAGTCATGTCCAGTTTTAAATTTAGAGTTAGCGAACGCCGACAAGTCTAGACAAGTCACAAGGAATGGGACTTTTCATTAAGGATCCAATACTTCCCCCCCCTTACAGTATCCTGAATGTTATATTGAAAATGAGGCTGAAATCTATAATTGTAGCTCTTTGATAACAAAGAACAGCCTCAAGTTGAGAAGGAAGGTTAGTCAGTCTTAATGTAATAATCTAATTCTCTCTCGTTTCCTTTTTTAGTATTTAATTTAAATATACATCAAATGATGGTTATATATATTTATACCTAGGGAAATATAGTGCCTATATTGATTTCTACGCAGTTGTTATAATTCTAGACTACATACAGTAGTTTACATAATAAAGAAGTAGTATGATACAATTAACAAGCAGATTCAAATTTAAATTTATTTTACTCACTATCCGATTTTTAGATGAAGAGGTTTATTGTAAGTATCAGTGAATTCTTATTAGTTATAAAAACCAATTCCAAAGCACAAACAAAACTTAAATGAGAATTGTCTGAGCAGGATGATTTAGAATTATCTGATATATATGTAGTCTAATTAATTCATAATAGCTTAATTGTGAGTGTAAAAGATTATTATTGGTAAAAAAAATGTAAGAGAAAAGAAAAGATAAAATACAAATTATATGCATACACGAAACAAATAAACACACACATACACATTTTAGTTATTGAAATTGTGTACTGTAGGTAATATGTACATCTTTTAGTCATTTACGTAACAAAAACAATATGGCTTTGTACACATAAAGTTATCTAAATGAAAATCTCAAAAATGTTATTTTTTTCTTGAATCCTGCTTTGAGTTTTTCCTTAACATTTGTTGGTTGACCAAGAAGAATCAATACTAACACTAACCAATGCTCTTGTCTTTAAATTGCAAGTTAATCCATTTTTTACTCCATCATAAAATAAAATAAAAATAATTTATAAGTTTGGGTTCTTTTAGAAAAAAATATACCCATAAGCCACTATTACTTTTACCCCATTACGAAGTAAACGTCTTCCTCAGTTGTTGTTATGCGGGATAAAGAAGGAGAGAAAAAGGGATTAAACCAGTAAAAAGAAAAGAAAACAAGAAGAGAGAAATACGAAAGAAATCAAGAGCTTAACTCACAAAAAAGATTAAGAGAAAGTACTTCGAAGAAAAACAAGAAGATAAAAGATCTCTACGTGAGTAAAGAAATTCTTGATTTTATCATCGACACGAATCAAACAACACAAATGAATGGACGAGAATGTGTCTACAAGTTGTATTGAAAGACATTGTTGAATTAGGATTCAAAACAAGTTTGTTCGTGATTGGTAAAGAAGTTTTTGCTTAAAAAGCTTAAGATTAGATCCCCTCCCCCGAGTGCAATCAAATTCTGTTGATTGTATTCTAGTTTATCAATATATACGGTACCGTTAGTGCTAAAGTCGTTAATGTGTGCATTAAATACTTTATATGGTTATCTGATTTGTTGCATTACAGTATAAATCCTCTGTACATTAAAAGTTTTCCGACTTTCGCTTAGCTTCTTTTGTACATTAATGTATCAGAAATCCTTTAAGTGCAAAACTTGCTAGCACAACGGATATCTTAAGACAGTTGTTGGTTAGGTCTGAATTTAATATTTTTATTGAGAGAAATTTAATGAAAGCGCATATACTTGTGTTAGAAATATCTTTGAATAAGCAGTATTCAAATAATCTCTTCTCTCTGAGAATATTTCAGAATTGGGACTAACAGTCAAAATGTATTACAAAGAAGTACACGTGTTGCTAAATCAATTGGTATTAAATTTGAAATGTCAACAAAATTTGGTTGTACTGAAAAGCAAACATATATAAACTTGCAAACCTTTTGTATATATATATATATATATATATATATATATATATATATATATAAATTAAGATTTCCGTAATTGTGTGCACAATAAGGCTTTTGTACCATTCGACTGATCAGTTAAATTTCTGTTTGTTCATTAGTTGATGAATTGATTTTATCAACTTGATTTTTAGATGTAAAATCATGAAAAACGTCACAGTTCAAAAATTGTCAATACATTATATTTGCATTTTGCCGGTCATTTTATGGTATTAATCATATGCTGGACAATTGTAGTACAGTTTTTTCTTCTATTTAGTAGTTCTTTGCATTACTGAGTTGTTCGAGTATTTAATTAGGAATAAAAAATATTGCCATTGTTCAAATATAGATTTTATTTTTATTTTAACAAACACATGGTTGGTAAAATAAGGTGTAGATTATTCAAATAATTTGTAGATTCTCTAGGCAAAATAAAAAAATCAGTAATTTGCCACTTTAATTTGTCGGGCTATTAATGTTCCGATGAATTAGATAATTTGCGCCTGGTTACTTTTGCAATTTAGCTGTAACATATTCATTAATTGAAATGATTACTTGAGAAGAAAAAATAATAAAAAGCAATGATTTTTTTTTATTTATTAAATGAAATATAATTGGGTCCTTTTATAATTTTTTACAAATTCATCTGCATTTCCTACTTATTTTTTAGACAGTCTCTCCATTTGAGTTGTTAGGATTGTTGTATCTAAAAAAATTTAAGGAGATATAACATTAAAAAAAAAGAAAGGTTATTCAATATTGTTGACGCCTTTCTTGTTCGCAGAAATAACTACGTACTTAAGAGTATTTCTGCTTTCTCTCAATATTTTGTTTTAGAATATGGGCTGAAAAGAAAGAATCAGTAAAAGTGGTACAATTGCACGCGTACACTTCGACCTACTAATAACGTATCAGATTCCATCCAAGAATATCCTTTGATGTAATAATATAATGACATGCTAAATTAGATCGAATGACCGTTATTAGAACTTCTTTAGAATGTAGTAAATATAACCATCGGTTCAATATCATGGACAATTTTGAGTACCACTTCAGCTGCACTAGTACTACTATTACTATTACTGCTGTTAAAACTACTACTACTTCTAGTAATAATAATATCTGCTCTGTAAAGTAAATTATTTTTTTTAATTGATCTAAGGGAATATTGATTTTCGAATTATTATCATTTACGTATGAGTTCGCAAGTATGCATCTTATTTCACAGTATAACATCCAATTAAAGTAATAAAAAATATTTAATTAAATAAAATGTCTTTCTTTTGATGAGATGGCAATATGATTAATTTTTAAGTATAAATTTTTTGGATGCACGTTCTTAAAATACATAGTAATTCAATATGTGTAATATGATATTCGATACATTTTAATTAAAAAAGAGTTATTGATTGCTGCATATAGTTTTTGGAAGTTTTGGAATCATATTGTACCTTTGATCTATGTATACAGGGGGTCCAAAATGTATGGTACAGACTTTAAGAGTAGGTACAGGGCATTGTAACAATCATTAATTGTATAGGAATGCATGGGTGCAAGTGTCACGGTGAGACACAATCACAAAAAAAAGAGAGATGAAAGGAAAGACAGAGTGTTTATTGCGAACGTTATTGACAAATGTAATTTTTATAATAACTGTTCATAACTATTCAACACATAAGTATGAAGAACAGCTGTAGCCTACATTGCCTTACCATCTGCTGGCAGTTGGAGAAGATAGTCTGCCGGATTTAATGATTGTACTCGCTGACAATGGAAAAGGTGTGAGCGATTTTCGTTTATCCCTCTAGGGGTCGGCAACCTATGGCACTTGTGCCACATGTGCACGCGGTGTAATTCTCAATGTCACTCTGCACTACTTTACAAATTTGTCAATTTTTGAGTGGATGGAAGTTGATAAATTTGTAAGGAACCTTGTTAGACAAACACCTTC
The DNA here is from genome assembly GCA_019973975.1 of Trichonephila clavata. Classification (NCBI taxonomy): domain Eukaryota; kingdom Metazoa; phylum Arthropoda; class Arachnida; order Araneae; family Nephilidae; genus Trichonephila; species Trichonephila clavata. Next base: position 37,250 of record BMAO01013626.1, read on the forward strand.
AGAATTCTATGAGCATTTACAAAATTAAGAAAAAATCTGAAAGATAACTCTAGAGATAAATCTACATCTATTTTGTAAATGTTTGATTGTCGTTGCCGGAGAGATTTAATTGTTTGAAGTGAGAAAATTGTGTTTGTACTCTGCTTTCCGCTTTGGGTTCTGTACGTCTAGCTGAATAAATCTTTTCTGATAGGAAAAATATTTTGAGTCCACACCAATTAGATTTACAACTATGCCAAATTGAAAGTCACAAATTATATCTCTGATTTTGAGATATGAAGTAGAGAGGTGGAAAAACTAGTTTTGCATTAAAAATTTTATTTATTTTTATTTATCTATAATGAAGGGAAAACTTATATTTTGTGTTGTCTATTTCGTATTTCAATATTTTTTAAAAATACATAATGTATGTATAATTTTACTTTTTTTATTTAAGTTGAAGAAATAGTTATATTTTATGCTGTTTCTTTTTGTGCTAAGAAGGATATTTAAATAACGCAAAATTAATTCATAATAAAACTATAAATCTAACTCTGCAAGCTCTGTATCTCTTAACTCTGCAAGCAATTTTGCGGGAATCGAATTGTTTCAAATATATCCAACTTTATGGTACTCTGAATCATATTGCTAGATTGGTTTTGCACGTCACAACTAATAGGTTGCTGACCCCTGCTCTAGAAAATGGTCTGATGACTCACACTTACATGATGAGCAACAGCTCTTGCACTTAAGTCTGTCTATCAGCCACAACTTTCAAGATGCTTTCTTTCAGGCTTGGACTGGTTACAGGTCTTCATCGACCAGCATCATGTCTGGTGACATGGAAAGAATGTGTTTCACGGAATTGACGATTTCACGGAACTATTCTGTTATCCAGCATTCGTCAATCACGAAACTGCGCGTGATACATTGGTAGAGCAGCTCTGCCGTTATTAATTGCACGGCCGTAACGTAGATGTAACGTATGTCTGCATTTTCGGCATACGTTAAGTTTTCCATCGTATATGTCAGGACAATTGTTAATGAAGTTTTCCCCTACTGAGATGCATCATGTTGAACTGCAGCTAGATATTTACTGTCTCCTACTCCATTTCTCTTTTACTCCCCCCCCCTTTGTTTGAAGCTTCATTGAGTCACTTGTGACCATACATTTCTGTAGAATAAATCATTGTTACAATGTCCTGCCTCTCTATCCTTTAAGTTTGTACAAAGAATTTGGGACCACCCAGTATATCATGCATTGTCAGTATTTGCATATCCTCTACGAACTATTTATTCTTTAATGAGATGCAAATTATCACATATAATATTTAGGATATGCTTTGATCTATTAGTTCAATATTTTTTTTTTAAAAAAAACATTCCAAATAAATTATGTTTTTATCGAAAGCAAACAATAACAAATACAGGAAAAATATAACCGAACAAAAAAGTAGTTTTTTTTTTAAAGGAATGTAAGTATTTGTCAAAAATTTATTTCTAGAAAAATTACAATTTTAAAGATTATATGATATTTTTTAGGAATCTATTTTTTATTTTTGTTTTGCCTTCTATTGGTATTTGAATAAGAAAGATTATAGTTAATGTGATTGTGAAGTTCTTTTCTTTATTCTTTTGATAATAATAAAAGAAAAAAAACATTTTTCCAACATTTCTAAATTTCTGATAATTGGGCTTAAAATCGTGTATCAAAACACAGTGACAAGACGTTTACATGAATGTTTTTTTTTATTTTTAGCTTAATCAGAGCTTTTCAAATTATTTGAGCTCAAAAAAAATATTTGGTATATTAAGTCCTCAACTGCAAAAACAAGATATAAAACTGACACTTTAACGTCTTTATCTTGTTTCGAACAATACAAACTGCTTTGGGCTTGTTTTAAATGAGAGATTTTCAAAGCCTTCTTATGGCACCAGAAATTTCCTTTTCTTTTTCTTGTTTTCCTATTTTTTATGGGATTGGGGTAGAGAGGGTGATCTTCGTTAGCCTGGGAGAAACTTTGCAAGACTTTTAGAGACAAAAAGCATTGTTTATCTTGCTAAACTGTTGCAGCTTCATTATATTTTTTGTATTCTTGAAAGGTACTGTCATTGTTTCAAAATCAGTGACAGAGATTATGTCATAAGTATTATAAAATACTTGGCATTTCCGATAAATGCCTTTGGATAAATTAAAATTCTCCGTAATCAAATTCCTTCAGGGAGAGCAAAACGATCGATATATTTAAGGAGAGATAATATAATTTATATAAAAAATAAATTTAAAAAAAACAACCTTTTCTTGGTAATGAATGGTGATACAAGTATCTAAAGCTCTCATTTTATTCATAAAAACTGAAAATTTTATTTATATGTAGCAATTTTATTTTCAATACCTTTTAATATTTTTATAATAAAAGAACAATTAAACGTTTTATCTTTATATATATATATATATACTTCCTACTAGATTATGAATATTCTATTGTTTAGTATCTCGGGTCCCTCGAGAAAATTTAATACTCATTAGTTTGCATAACGTTTTGCAAAGCTAAATAATTTTCTAACGGAAAATGTATTTTATTGCATTTGTGATAAAAAGACCTATAATGGAGGAGAAGAAACAATTTATCAATAGATTCGAATTTAAAATCTAAATTTAAGCAATAACGCTTCTAAATTTTAGGTTGAAAATTCATGCGAAATACACGGGATTTATTACACAGCTCTAAACATTTTAATGTCATTCAGAACATCGTGTTAAATATATTAATCAACGTAAATGTCTACGAAAACGAAGTATAAAAACAAATTAAACTCAGAATATTAATGCGATTGCATTTAATCTCAATAGACCTAGACTTCGACAGTTTGTGTGAAAAATAGCAAGCCCATATCCCAGTTACTAAATAGGTGATACTTTAATCGCAAATTAATATTATTAATTAGTAAATTATATTAGCATTTTTTAATAATCAATGCTATAGTTTTTTTTAATCACTCTTACATAAAGTACCTATAACATGTTGATCTACTTTAAATATCATTTTGAGATACATTCTTCGAATATGTATGGAATGGGGTTCCACGAAATTACTTTCTAGTTCTAGTGGTTTTACAAAAGCACCTTCAAGTTCTAGGTTGAAAAGTTTGAGTTCATGAGTTAAAAAAGTTTGAAGACCACTGATATATACCAATGAAACAAACCTATTTTTTCATCAAAGAAGAGAATGAATACAAGATCAATAATAGACGCCATATTGGAAAATAACAGCAGTCCATAAAAACTATAAAACATTTATCCAAAGATTTACTCAATGAGCCCTGTAACTTAAAGATGAAATGAAGACGTTATGGCAGTGTTATAGAATTTAGAGCAGAGGTTCCCAAACTTTTTTGTCTCATAGACCCCTTGTTATGTTTTTCATCTTTGGGTAGACCATGCTTTACCTAATATTAAATTTGTGCACATTTTAGCTTAACTATCTTTTTGACAGCTGGTAAAGAGGTACTTATTTTAAAAGATTAAATTTTTAACTGTTGGGAAGTATAGTGTTTAAAACTTAGGAATCACATGTTAATTAATTTTAAATTTCAGTTTAACTATACATAAAATAGCTGAGCAGAAAAGAAAAATGTTTTTAATGAGAGGGATGAATCTTGCGCTTCAATAAAAAAATTTCAATATTTGGCATCAATCTTGTCGATGCCCTAACCCTAATTTCCTAAATTAATAAATCTCTGGCTTCTTTTTTCTTTCTTTTTGAGATTGACAACCACGATGAAACTCTTTCTTACCAGGAAAAAACAATTAAAACATTTCTCGCGATATTCAATCTTTCGGGGCAAACAACAGGAACGTCTTTTTATGGCTAAAATTGCTGACATCCCTTTCTAAACTTTACTCTAAGATCTTCGTTTAGTGCCTATTTCGGTCAGTTCCTCTTTTAATATGACATTTATTTTCTTCAACATGACAATATGATTTCTTAGTCTACTGTGGTATTACCATAGTCAAAGCATTCTAAAAACTAATTTCAAAATCTGAACAGAGGGTATTTAAATGCTGAACATAGGTTAAAACGTCATCTTCCTGGCAGATTGTTTGTGACAAAATGAGAAAATGGGAAAAATCGCGATGTTCGATATTATACTGCTTTAACTTAATACTAGGAAGACAAACTGAAATGATAACTCTTGTTTTGGTAAAATATATACTGCCACCTTGTAACTATGCAAATTAATTTCATTTTTAGTAAATAAATCTGTAAAATAGGTAAAATCTAGTTTCCCTTTGATTACATTTTTAAAAAAAAATTAAAGTCCCGATCTGGTTTGATGAGAGTCACAATTGTAGACCCCCATTTACACTACATGAATCCCTAAACAAAAATTTCACTGACGTGAACTCCTTGCAAGTCGTCATAGACCCCTGGGGGTACATATAGACCACTTTGGGAAACATTGGTTTTGAAGAACTTTATCAGAAGTGATTCAGAGCGCCAGAGTTGAATACCGTAATTAGAAAACTAAGATCTCAAGAAAAGTAACTCTTATTAAAATCTTTATTTGATCAAATCTGGTTACAATAAATAACTCTACATATTTAATTTATTTTGATATTTGCTGCGAAAGATAAAATAAACTAATTGAATATAAAATTTAAATGTATCACATCTCTTACTAATAATGAAGGCAATTTATCATAGTCTAGAGAATTCTTAGAAATTTTGAAAGAATTTATTTATATAAAACGCAGTATTTCATGAAATGTCTTATTTGAAGAATCGGATGTTTACAAATGGAAATGACTTTTAAAGTAAATATTGAAATAATCATTTATTTGAATTAATTTAAAGCCTATTAAAGTAAATAAAAGTAATTTGTTTCATTCTATTTTTGCGTAGAACTCTTTTGATTTTTTTAAACATGAAAATCAATTTTCGTTTTATTTAAAGCAACGTTCACTGATATTGGTAATCTTGCAGATAATAATATTTTGCAAACAATTCATTTACTGGTTTTATCGTAAGAAATATGACGAATTAATTAACTTCTTATTTCTGAAAACCGACGAACAAACAATTTTTAGATTCTAATCATTTTTAGTATCTGTGGAGATGAATCGAAGCTTTTTAATAATTTCAAAGCATATAAATGTTTAGAAGAATTTAATACTTAATTTTTAATAAAAAAATTGGAAAATACACATGCAATATAAAAGAAAACTTTTCATTTACAGAAAATAAATCTTCGTAAATAAATAAACCATGAAAGGAATACATATATTTATGAATTTAAAAATTTATCTTCTGTTATTCTTTACTATAGTTAGTTGAAAGAAAATTAAGGCTTGATCTCTTGGTTAGTATTATATGCAAATGGGGGTGGGGTTAAAACATTAATTCTTCAAAAAATGCTTTTAACTTTTTGATACAACAAGTATTGTATTAAAACCTATTTCTATTAAAAATGAATGTTTTATTGATTGTTAATTGGAATCTCGACATCATTTAATGGAACAGAACAAAAGGTTTGTATGAAATGTTTAAGTATTGAAATAATAAATAGAATACTAAAAATATAATTTGAAGCTATCATTATTCTGTTCATACTAAATAATTGCATAGGTATAAAAAATAAGATATGTTTTAATGAAGCGTTTGGGCTCTGATTACTTTACTAGATTTTTAGTAATTTTCTAAGTTAATGTGATTTATAAATATTTATTGCAAGAGTTATTAATATTTATTTATTACATTTTTTTCCAAGAAATAAATTGATACAGCTCCTGAAATATTAAAAAAAAAATACTATAATAGAATGGACTAAATTCACCGACTTCTGGCGCCAAGCGGATAATCTCGTGGCACTTAAGGCAACAGTTGCACAGGTTTATTAATTACCGTAGTAGAATTTATACGTAAGTTATTGACATTTTTGTGCTTTAATTTTATCTAATTAAAATAAATGATATCAATGCATTTTTTGCATTATTCTGGTATATATATATATATTTGTTAGGAAATAATTCTAACTACTCTTTTATATAATTATTGTTTTATTCTGATTTATTTATCTAATTAGGTATTCGTCTGCTTCAACTAGTGTTAGCTGGTATATTTATTTATAGATCTTAGTTGGTTTTAGTTCTTAATTAAATTTGTAGTTTTTCATTTTATATTTTTGCTCAAGAATGGCTCACAGTATGTAGGAACAAAATCACTTCTTTTAAAAAAAAAACTTCAAAATGTAGGAAGTCCACTGATATAGCTTGAAGTTTTCCAGTGACTCTGGAAATCAAAGTGTTGTTGCAAACGTCTCAAAAAGATTAAAATTATACGATGAAAAATTAGTGAGCAACATACCGTTTACTGAGCCTGATTGCTCAGTGAATGAATATTTTTTTTATCAAAACCGTTGAAAAAGCAGAGATGAAGAAGAAAGTCAAGTACAAGCAATCTGTTCAGATCAGAAAAACTTCTGAGGTAAGTTATAAATTATTTTGTGTTCTAATTTAGGTACTTTTTGAAACTACGATCATTGTGTTGGTATTTACTCATTTATGCTTTAATTTAACTCATTGTTTTGAAACATAAAATAGGTATTTAATAATACTCAAATTGTTAAGTATAATTGAATTATAAGTCAATTCTAAAAGATTAAAATTAATGGCAACTATTAGAATTTAACAGCTTTTTAAACATCTGTAAAAGAAATGCGAATAGGCAAATTTATATTTTTTAAATAGCTACATTATCAAAGATAAGTTTATAATTTGATTCTTATTTTTTAGAATAGCATTGAATATCAATTACATTGTTTTCTATTTTGATGATTATACATTATTAGGCTTAGTCATTACATAGTTATTGCTATTTATGAGTAAATTCTAATTTGAATCATATACGTTAAAAGTAAAGCAAGAAATGCCAAATCATTTTGAAAAAGAAATGTAAATTTTTCATTTAAAACTTAAATTCAATACAGAGTAATATTGTGTTTACATTAAGGTTCTCCCAAATTGTTACTAATTTTTCTTAAAAGGTATAGTATTTTTAAATAAAATACTTTATGGTGTGTTTTTATATAAAATAAACTGTTAATTTTCACTTATTTAAAATTTTCATTCATATAATTTACTTATTTAAATTTTAAATTATGGTAATTTGATAAAATATTTGAATTTAAATAAAGCTGTAAATTAAATTTGGCACAAATTTTTCGATATTTGTTGGTCAGTAGACCAATATGTAAATACTGGAAACTTATATAAATTTATGATCTAATTTTAGAATTTATTTCTTTAATATTTAATACCTTTTTTTAACTTTTGGTTATAAGTGCAACATGCACTTGTCCTGCTGGGGGCACTCCAGTATTTTGCAAGCATATGTTTGCATTATTTCATGCCATTTCTGATTATATCGCAAAAAAAATGTATGAAGATCCAACGGAAAGTTACAGACTTGGCACCAACCGAATCTAACAAAGATGGTTTCTGCAAAAGTGGAGACAGATGGTGCTACTTGTCATACAGCTGGTTTGCAGGTAGGTAGTGAAAGTTCAATGACAGTTCAGGACGATTGAACTGGCAAGACTTTTAGGAAAATGGCTTCATTTAAAAGTGCGAGCCGTGATATAATTTTTATAGGCAAAACACTCTTTTCAATCAGGCAGACAATATGCCAAAGCCGCAATATGACAGTAAGCAGCCGGTCACATTTTTCAACGACCAAATTCACCACGAATTGGAGAAATGATTCGAAATGATCGACGGGTAACTTTGCTTGAAATCTCGTCAGAGCTGGGACTGAGTTATGGTAGCATGCAGTATATCGTTTTCTGATGTGCTGCGATATTGTACTGACTCAATGAACAAGAACCTGATTTCTACCAAGACGGGTTAGACAAATAGATTCTGCATTCTCTCTGATAAATGCCAATTGGTGATTATGTCGTAATGGGATAGGCACGTATGCCTCTTAATTCCCTTTTTGTATTCTCTGTCTATTGTTATTTTTTGTTTTGCGTTTAGAGAAAAAAATGCAAGAAAATACACACTAGTTTGTCGGGACCGTTGTATTATTTCGTGATAACCTATATTTTGCCTTAAGAGTTTTCGCGTTAAGCGTATTTTACTGTTAATCAAATGTTAAATCTTTTAATCATAGCTATGAGTCAGATTTTTTACATATCATCCAGCCAATTTTTTATATTCCAGATATTTTCTTTCAATCATAAATTTTATCAAATTAACCCATCCATAATTATTTTTAATGAAAACCACTGAATAATCTTAGAATTTATAAAATTCTATTTAAAATACACTTCCATACATCCTTTACTTCATTGAAATAACATTCTTATTCTCTAATATTTTCCAATCCTTTGTATAATTCCCTCTGCAACACTAACATTCAAAAATATTTTAAAATTCAAGACCTCACACACTTGCATTTCCAAACGTATGTTTCAAAGAACCGAACTAAAAGAGTCTACCTCAGCATTTAGAACACGTTTTCCATGTTCATCAGCGTGAAATGAGTCCGGAAACCTTTTAAATATAACTCTTCCGCGTTGTTACCAAGTCGCATTTTAAACCTCTGATTTCTCGGCAGGGTAGGGTAATTAGGATAGCAAGTCGCGGAGCTAAGACGCAGGGTTGGAATTTAAAGGCTTGTCTAAAACACGAAATGAATCTTGATAGTAACCAGCGTTTTAATTCTACAGCTTTTCAGGTTTACAAAGTTGTTGAGAGCAATGGATTAACGTGTCTGTTTATTGCGATAGAATATGTAAATTTGGGAGATGTAGTTGAAATGTTTTGTGTGAAACATTTTTATCTATCTGTAGTTAATTTATAACTTCGTTCATTTTTGTATAGTTTCTAATTATGTATAGATTGTGAAGTACTCACTTGGTATCTTATCTTTAACTATTCTGAAATATGTAAATTTATTTGGAACCATTTCGATTATGCAGAAGCTATCACTTGAATTTCTATTTGGAACTGTAATTAGAATAATTTACGTATTTCATTTTGTTTTGTTTTATATTTCTGGTAAAAGGAATAAGGAATATGGAGGAGCATTTTCTGAATAAGTAATTTATGGAATCTGTTAGAAATATATTTGTATATGTAAGGAATCCATTTTAAATGTATAAATTTACAGGATTATTCATAATTCCCTGCCGGATTCAAAGAGATCTAGAGTAAAAAAAAAAAAATCTAAGACGAATACAGTAAAAAAGAACATTTGAAAGATTACGGAAACAATTCAAGTTTTATTTATATATTTTACAAGCATTTTTTTGCATGTGTGAAACCTTAGTAACACGACATATATTTATGCAATTGTGTCCAGTTCCTGCTACACTCTACTCAACATCATACTATCTATCTACTTTATTTACATGACATGTTATCATTTCATACATTTTGCTACATCACGCGGCAAAGGGATTACAAAAACTTAGTTTTATGAAAAATATCAAGGTTTTCGGATAACAAGGATAACACTCGCTGTCAATAACATTGACAGTACTGAGTTGCGTAGACAGTATCAGGAACTGGACTTATGTATCGATGTATGTCCTGTAATTAAGCTTTTGAAAAGAGGACATTTGTAAAGTAGGCAAATAAAACTTGAATTGTTTCTGCATACTTTCAAATGCTTGTAGGGAGCTAATCCGCATATCCAGTTAAATGATGTAACCGAGCTGGGCAATCAAAGCTAACGGTAGAATGGACATCGGGGCACATGATCTTTGATGAGATCTTAATCCCTTATCTTGAAGGCTGTTGTTGACATTTATGAATAGCTTGTCATGTTTAATTGGGTAGTATAAGAAAATAAAATTTGATGTTAAAAATTAAAGTATAAGTTAGATTGAGACCTATTACATTAATTCAAAAATAGCTGAAGCTGTTTTTGTTTGCGTTGAAGTGAAGAAGGTAATAGAAAATCTATATCGACCGAGGCTAGCTCCGCTGCCGAAGGCTAATGTATGACCAACTTGCTCGGCGACCGGGAGAACCCGACACCTTGATCCTCGACTTCCGACTGTGACAAACTAAGCTAAGTTTGTTGAATTCATATAAAAAAAAAACAAATTACCATAGTAAAATTAATGGTAATTATTTATAATATATTAAAGTATAGTAGAATGGTGGCGCCACCTACAAATAATAAATGAGTGGTGGCGCCTCATGTTCTTTTTTGCTGAACTCATCTTAGTTTTTTGTTTTGTATTTTTACTGTAGAGTTTTGAAACCATGAGGAGAATTATGAATACCTCTGAAAAGACAACAAAATTTCATTTTTAAAAATGGTAATAAATTTAAACATTATAAAAAATATTCACATACATGTATGATATATGCATATTGTTTATCTGTAACGTTATAAAACGACACGAATTAATGAGCACATTTTTCGTTTCTGAAGCAAAATATTGTAACTCGAAATTGGGGTGCAAATATGATGTATGCTTTTGGTAAATGATTTTAACTATAAAGTTTAAAATTAGTATTGAGGAGAATAAATGATAGAAGAAAAAGTGTCATTGTCAAAAAATACGAATTGCAGTTTAATAATTTAAGAAACTTTTAAATACAAACTTAAATCTTGATACTAAGTATATTTTTTTATTTTATGTAACATATTTTTAATTTAAGCTATAGGAATAGAAATATTGGTTGATATTGTTTATTTAAGTGACATCCATAGATTAAATTAAATACAGATCTCAGGTATTAATTAAGAAGAAAATAAAATTATTTCCTATGATTATTTTATAAAGCGAAACTGTACCTTCTACGTTCCATATACCGTATTTACTAGAATCTAAGCCGGCATCCATTCTAAACCGCACTTTAAATTCTCAAAATGTTTATGTGAAAAAAATGTTGTCACCAATTCTAAGCCACTCACACAACTCTCTATACAATTTTGAGAATTTCTGCAAAAGGTTCATCAATATCCGATAGTTAAGAAATTTTTAAAAAATTAATGAGAGGAATAATTTGAAGTTAATAATTAATTTATTTTTCCAGTATTAAAAACTTTCAATTACATACATGAACCCATAATTACTCTAAACAGCAGTATTATGCTCCGGAAAGGAATCGTCTATCCCATTGTCACAGCTGAGTTCGGAATGGGTACCAGCGGCGCCATTTTCCTACACGATGTCGTCTTCCATGCAATCCAATGCAATGGCGTAACGCAGAATATTAGAGCCCCCGCAAAGTCAGATTTCTATCCCAAAGCCGTATTTGACGTCAGTCAGGCTTTGGACCCCTATAATCCTGACCCAGCTGCAATGCAGGGGTTGCGGGGGGTTACGTTACGCCGTTAATCCAATGCATTTGTTAGGCCACATTATTTTAAAAGAACACGTATTATATATATATATATATATATATATATATATATATAGAGAGAGAGAGAGAGAGAGAGAGAGAGAGAATGTAAGTAATTGCTAAAGATTGTTAAACATTTCCACGCAAAAATTATACCATTTTGCTTACCCCATCGACATATGTCTTATCCGTGTCAAATTTTCAATGTGGTCGCTGCTCTGTTTCCGTTTTATTCTGCATATATAAAATTGTCTCCCTTTTCATATTTGCATGATAGTGAACATATTTTGATGCTATTACTGATATATTTGATGTCTATGTGACTTAAAAAGAAATCGTATACAAAAAAAATTTCCTAAATACGAGCAGACAATGGTGTTCAGGATAGACCGAATATTGGAGATAAACTGCGGAAAGGGATAATTCATTGATGCAAATGGGCAGAATGGACGATTTAATTTTTGTCTTTTGAAAGGGGTGAAAAATGAATTTTTTCCTTCCAATGTATACTTTACTTTCTATTTTTAGTCAAACCTGATTTTCAGTAGCATTAATACTTAAAAAATATTGCGGCTTAGATTCACGTAAATACGGTAATTGTTTGAAAAATTGAAAGCCAAAGATGTTTTCCTAACACATTAAAAATGAAATGGAATGGAAATGATACGGATAAAAATTGTATCAAAGTATTTTTAAAAAATGTCTAATGTACATGTTTTTTAAGAAAGAAATGCTCTATTTGAAGCTTTTCTTCACAACACGCGGTGTATATACAGATATATATATATATGTAATGACTTCTTCTAATTCTCCTTAACTGTACCCCGTGAAATTATTTTCTAGTTCTTTTGCATCTGACTGTTATAATCTTAATCTAATTGTACGACCGCGTAATCTTAATCTTAATCTAATTGCTCCCGCTCATTTGCAGCCAATCACGACTCATGTTATAAAAGAGTCGTACGACCTTCACCGCCACTATAAAAACTCTGAACACACGGTTACGCGCGCTTCTTCTCTTCTTGTCATCATGTAGTCGGCTGCAGCTAGTGTTTGTGTAGTTATGTTGTGTATGTTTCGTTGTGATTCCGTCTATCTGTGTGTCTTCAAGTTCAGTGTTTAATAAAGAAGAATAGCTTTTCCACGAGACTGCCTCTTCCAGAGTAATGAAAATGCAACATCAACCATATAAGGAAATACCAACACCGGCCACGCTATCAAGATCTTCGCCAAAAGACGTCCTCCTTTACTAAATCCATCATTGCAACATCGTCGTATTACATATATATATATATATATATATATATGTAAATAAATTAATTTTTTGCCCTCTTGAAATGTGAAAAATTTTAATTTTCAGTGTTTCTATATTTTGTAAAACATTTTTTTCTTATAATTTAAAGATTAATTCGCAATCATTGATTATAAATTATTTTTCTTCCAATTCTAGAACAAAAATACGACTACGATATTATTGTTTGAAATTATCATTGTTCAAACCTGCTTTATATCAGCAAAACATACCTTCCATTTTCCCCGTCATCCTTTATGATATATATTTAACATTAACATAAGGTACCACAAGACTTTCTTTTGCTTTGGTTGTATTCGAGGTCCGGAAATCTCTATTGAATTATTATTATTTCTTTTATTTTTTTAAAAAATGAAGCTACTTTATTAAACTTTAAATAGAAAATGAGACTATTAAAAAAATTGCTAATCCGATCAATAAGAAAAAGACCATTTGTTGCAAAAACCAAGCATCAAAACAGAATGATAATAATAAAAAAATTCTTATTATTGATTATTTTTTTCTGTGTTAATTTATAATCAAGATTTTCAACAATATTTTTAAAGAGATTTTTAAATTTCAAATGAGATGAAATTTGTTTGCTTAGAGCTAAAATACATAAATAAAATCATTCGTTTTTTATGTTCAAATAAAAGAAATACTAAACATGGAAAACTTTATTTTTCTACTTCAAAAAAAAAAAAAAAAAGGTAAATATTTTTCTTTGAAAAAAACAATATTCTGTGGCAAAAAAAAATTTGTTTAGTGAAAATATCAAGCAATAAGTGAAAAAAACCGTCCTCAAAGCAAATAGCATATACTGAGACAAAAATAATAATTATTTTTTGATATATATTTATACGAACTAACACAGCGAAGAAACATTGAGTTCTTAATTAGGAACATTAAATTTTTTTTCAAACTCTAAAATACACTATTTCAGAATTTTTTATGGGAATGATTAATTAACATCGCTGACATTTCAAGCTTTTTAATTAGAAAAAAGTTCCAGACGTTCTGCAAACAAATATTTTTTCCAAAAGAAACATTTATTGCCATATGACCAATGACAAAAAATCATAATTCTAAAAAGTTTTGTAAATCAAAAAAAAAAAAAAATTACAAATTTGAAATAGTTTTTTATTTATTCTTATTTATGTATGATATTCCACCAGCTCCAGATAAATATGTAAAGCAAATGTATAACGAAAAAAGAAACAAACTTACTGCCTTTTATTTTTATTGTAAAACAAGAAATTAGGAAAATATTAAAAGTTGTATGCCAGTTATTGTTTAAAGTTCTAATTGTATTAAAAAGTATTTAAAAATCATCTACAATTAACGTGACATTTCTTTGATTATTGTAAATCCATTAATCATTACGTTGTTTTCAGATCATACACACTCATAGACAAAGAGTGTTTCAAAAAAGATGGGCAAAACTTTAAGAGGCGATAGTGCACATACTTACAACTTTCATTAAAAAATGCATGGTAATAAATAAAATGAAAATCTGCTAGGCCCCGAAGGTGATGCTACACGAGACAAAAAAAAAACTAAGAACGATTAAGTTACATATGTGTTTAAGGTATCTGACTTCCCTACAATTGTGAATTTTGCCAAAAATTGACAATTTTTTTATGACTTTATTTTACAGGATATCTTATTAGCTTTATAAAAATACCTAGTGTATTATTTCCGTTCACACGAACAAAAACTGCAAGTGTTTCAGAAAAAGCAGATGTCATTACTTTAAGCATGATGCCATACTTTAAAACGCGTTTTACTCAAAATGTGTTTTTTTAAAGGCTCAAACGGGGACAGCGATTGCTCAAAAAGATTTAGAAATAATTAACTGAACATTTTTGTGTATGTTCTGTATAATAATAGAAGTGGTTTGACCTTCAGATTTATTAATCACCGTTTTATAACAAAATTTACAGTTCCTTATGTGAATATAATCACTGTTTTTTTAGGCAATTTCATATAAGAACTAAGATAAAGTGCTCTAGTGTTTGTAAAGCTTAAAATATCTCTTATCCTGAAGGTTACTTCAAAATTGAATAACATAGAAACACATCAGAATTGAAAAATTGTTCAAAAACTTTTGGTACAGAATGGGCCGCGTTTGTGTTATTTTTTTTTTGTCAATTTTTACCCATTTTGTCCCATTTTAGTACTTATAATGTCTTTTTCTCTTCTTAATTTTAGCATATTTTTCATAAAATTTACTAAGCAAATCTAAAAATAACAACAAAAAAATCCCGTATCTCCATTTTTTTTAAAAAAAAGTTGTCGCAACCAGTCGGATATCTTAATGACATCTTATGATAAGAGTTCAAAACGAGGACCGACAGTTTTTATGCACACGACACAGCTTCGAAGAAAGGATTAGCAAATTTTATTTAAAACACCATTCACCACTTCAACTGCAATGACCAAAGTCCGGCAACGAGTTTTTTTTGTGCAGATTCAAGGATGGTCTCATACACAAAAGCCCCTCTTCAGGTTTCCCCACATAAAATTAAAAAAATCGTGATATTGAATATATAGCGAGCATGGTAGACTAAGCTAAGAATCCACCTCGCCCAATCCCTCAGTTCAGAAATCGTATGTATATAGATATTTTCATACGCCTCGTACATACTGGGCTACTGCTCTATCTAGTTGGAACACCATTACCCGCCGGATATTAGGGGATCTTCATTGAATATGTTTAGTAACATCACCGTTGCAGAAATGCGAAGCATTTTTCCCCGGCAAAGTGTTCTGACAAAATAAAGGGTCCGAGTAGGTCGTATCAGATTCTTTCTGCCTTCGGCGACAAGCTGTTGACCTTGACAGGGGTATTTATTTGGTCCACTGACCTACCGCCCAGCAGCTACTCTTAGCATGCCTTAGACGACTGAGACGAAAGGAATCTTTATTCAGGCCAACCGTTAAGAGCTTTTATTCCTGTCTTTTTTTTTTGTTGCTGTTTGCGACTTGCAGAAGGAGATGCTGCTGTATACCCCCTTCCAAGAGAAGAAAGTTATTTTTCCGTGTATGTTTCTGAACGCTACTCAGAGAAGTTTGTTTTTCAGCCAATTACTGCAATTGTTATACATCTCTAGTAAGCCTGAGTGTCGTTGGATTGTTTTTCTGTGGATGTTGCAGGCAATCTCTTGTTGAGAAGGCGGGTCTAGTTGACGCTTGCGTCGTTGCCGTTTTCAGTCACTAGTGGTGATTTATTGAAATTGTATTAGTTAAACTCTCTTTGGAATGAATGCATAACAACTAGTATTGTTAGGCTATGCTGTCATCTAGTTTTCAATTCTCTAGTCCTTCGGCGACCAGCTGTTGGACTTGGCTGGAGTGTTTATTTGATCTACGACCTACCGGTCCACAGCTTCGCCGTGCATGCTTTAGACGTCTGAGAAGAAAGGAATCCCTATTCGAGTCAGTCGCTATGGGATTTCTTTTCCGTTCTTTGCTGTTTGCGACTTGCAGAAGGAGGGGCCGCTGCATGTCCAAACATAGATGAAAAAGTGTCGTCTCTAATGAGCATATCAATGTAATCCATAAATTATTACATGGATTTACGATGGTGGTAAGGTAGAGTTTCGTCAACGTTTTAATGGATCAAGTTCCCGAATGCGTCAGTGTCTTAACGTTTTAATTCCAACCACGCATTCTTTGATGAAAGTCGTTTGTTTGGATGTGTAGTACACATACCCAATTTTTATAGATATGTTCTCCTCATCTTTTGTGAAACACCCTATATACATTAGTTCAAATCGGGTAATGTTTATCTGAGTAAGTTATGTTAAGGTTAATATTCAAACAAACAACTTAGGGAAAACGAAGTAGGATAAGTATTTTTTATCGGAAGAGTATTAGCAAAATTAGAGTTGGAAAAGAGAACACTTTTCCCACACACTAATTCCAACCCGTGTTAGAAACTGTCCAAAGTAATATTTATCTTTTACTGTTATAAAACACATTGATTTTAAAGTTTTGACTGGTTCTTAGCAATTTTTATTTCCATGGTGAACTAAATTAATTGTCGTCATATCTCTATTTAATTTCACTTTATGCAGTCACTCACTCACTTGCGAAAACTATAAAGCCTTTTAACATTATTTATTAACTTTTTTTTAATTTTTATAATTGAAATTTTATTAAACATTTTGAGCATTATCTGACATTATCAAACTATGTATGATTTAGAACCAGTTTTCAAAATTTTAGTACCTTTTAAACCATTGCTTAGCGCGGCTTAGCGTAATTTGGTTCTTGTGCCATAACATCAAACAATCAAATCTATCAATCAAGCAAACAGTCATTAAAATAACAAACGATTTTATTCAAGCAAATATATCTACTATATAACTCTACGAAACTCTTCTTTTAAGAAATTACTTATATAAACCATAATTTACAGTCAACTATATAAAACATATATGCATAGTAGGTTTTGTTATATTTAAAATTTTATTTTAACTTATAAAAAATGAGTTTGATTGGATGGGATAGTACCCATAAGCAAATGAAAGGCTTTTTATTTAATAATGTGCAAAATTTTTAACAAATAAAATGCCGGAGTAATTTTTTCTTGGTTTTATTCTTTAAAACAATTTTTTTCCATCTTTAATTATAACTTCAACATACGATTAGTAGTAAATGTTTACTTATTTTAATAAATGGAATAACTTTCAAACACCGAGTGTGCTTCAATTTTTTTAAGAACTTTTTATCACTCGAAGGAATGTTTAGTAAAACTTGCAATAAATTGCCTGGAGAAAACGTAAGCGCTATTTTCTAAACATAGAGCAGTTTAAACTTTAATGTCTTTTCTAAACTATTTTGTGAACGCATATTGCTGAAACTTTCATTTCCTTTGTCTGGAATTACACAGTAAACCGCTAGAAACGATATTCATGATGAAACAGTCAGCATTCATTCCCCTCAGGCTAGAAATTTCGATATACTTTAACAAAATATTCTCTTGAAATATTTCATTATTCATGAGAACATCATGAAAGTAGATGAACATTTCATATGCACATTTCCGAATGTTTCATTCTGAATTGATGTATACATTTAAAGTAAAAATTTCCTTAAAATTGAAGATCTTCTTTGCACACATGTACTTACTAATGTATAAATATGTTATTATATTAGGATTAGATTAAATTCTTGTTGTTGCTTAGGATCAGAATGTTTTTTCAGTTAAAAGGTTTCTTCTATTAATATAATATTTAAGCATCCAGAATTTTTCCAGTAGCAATTAAAGTATTTTTCTTTTACATAACTACCCGTTTCTCTTTACAAAAAGAAGGATAAAAAATCAAAATTTATTGATATTATATAGTTAATAAAATTAAACATAGATAAAGTACAGTGAAAATCGCTTTACAGAAAATCGAGGGGGGACTGAAATATTTTTTCGCGTTAAATGATGTTGCAAAAACAAATATCTCAACAAAATTAAGTTTATTAGATTTATTTAAAGTACATTTTGTTAACGTAGATACGTATATATGCATGCATTTAATAAAAATCAATGAATCTGTATAACATATTCACAATACCTTAATGAAGTTTAATACAAAATCCAAAGTTTTTTGAAAAAAAACAACAACATATATTGATGTTTTTAAAAAATAATCAGATATTTTTATTTACATTGTCTTTTTTAGAATCGAATTGTCAGCAAATTGTTCTATGTCATCTATTTTGTTATTCACTTCACAATCGGAATATAGGTCTAAATAACTGAACCTACTTTTCATGATGTTCCTCCTTTCGGATAATGAATAAGATCTGTGTCATTTATTTTCTTTTCATCTTCACATTTTGCATCAATAATAATCCGACGGCAAAAGGTCTTTGTCTGCCATAATTGGATGTACACACATCAATCATCGTCATCATATACTGCTGTTAAGGATATAGATGGCGCTGCTTTGGCAGCGGCGATGTATAAGTGTGACGTGATGGAGAGAGGAGAGTGAGATGCCAGTATGAGTGGAGTTGGTGAGATGCTTTTAATTGTATAAATAAAGTTATTTTTACTATAGAGAGGAAGTTTTTGTTGTACTTGGTAGCGCGACAGGACAACTGCAACGAATTCTTATGATGATACAGTCGGGCAGTCAAATCCGGCTGGCATTTTTCGTATTTTGTTTTTGTTTTAAAGTGCATGAAAATGCATAGTAGTCCGTCGAAACCGCAGTATTATTTCATGTTAACCGATGTTTGTCTTAAGCTTTTTTGCGTTGAATATGTTTCACTGTACGTATATAACTATTAATTTTATGTAATAGAATATTATAAATATAGATAGAATTAAAATAAGTTTCATACTTGTGTATTTTGTAGTTAAATTTTGAAATATATTATATTTATAAGAACCTAAAATAAATAAAAGAGGAATTATCATTTTCATTGAAAAAAATAACTAATATTGAGCAGATTTAGTTCTGGGTATTTAAAGCCAGCTTTAATAAGCTCCAGCTTCTTTTTATGCTTTTTTTAATGTAATGGAATAGTTTCAAATGACTAATTTGTATGGAGATCCCATATAACAACAATTCATCGGAGTATCTAAGCAATGCCGATCTAAGAACATACAAACAAGAAAACCAAACTAGGAAAAATAATTTCATAATTTAAAAAAAATTATGACACTTTTATTTATTTTTTTTAAAAAGCGCAATTTAAATTTAATTTTTGAAGTTTTCCTATTTTTCACATAACAGAAAATTAAAACTATACATTAATCACCTGTTAAAAAATTCTTAATTTCTACTTAAATTTGTTTTTAATCTAATAAGAACTAAACTTTTTTTAATGTTTTAAAATATTTAAGGAAATAATTTCGATTTTGGTGAAAAAACATTACATTAACGATGGCATAAAGATATAGACAGACTGTTTTGTATATTGAAATTGTCATATAATAATAAAACTCGCATGCTCACTATGTTAACTTACTAATACGTAACTTATTGCACAGTTTTTTATTTAAAATAATTCAGGATGTCTGTACATTCATCGTAATGGATGATAAAGAGATGAGATTTTCTTTTTTAAATTTTATATCACATAACATGAGGACTTGGTTCCACACTCGCGCGCGGAATGCATCTTTAACAGAATTAAAACTCGAACCTTTGGCTTGTTTCGCGCGCGAACATTAAATCGAAAGCTTTTATTAATTATCTATATTACCGAAGTTTTCAGGCGAAATTAGCTTAATATTGCAATGTTTAACGTTCATTAAAATGTATCAAGAACTTTTAACACACTCAGAAATATTTTTAAAGTCTTAACAACAAATCCAATGATATGAGGATTATACAACTGTGACAATTAAATAACCGAACTAGTCTTAAAATTAGCTTAGTTGAAAACAATGTACAAATACATTTTAATCCTCTTCAACATACTTCTCTTCCCTATCAATTCATAGCTGCATACGAGTTTTCCACCGTTCCAAACAATGCTGCGGCTCATAAAGTGTCACCGTCCTCAGTAAGTGTGCTGTTTTTAACTTCACCCCTCCTGCAGACTGAAAATGTATTCAATTCAATGCCTTTTTCACTTTAAGAAACATGTAGAAATCATATGGTGCGAGATCTGGTGAGTACGGTGGATGCTCGAGCACAGTAATGCATTTGTACGGCAAGAACTGTCTTACAGAGAGCACAATGTGCACCTCGACATTGCTTTGGGGGCAAATTCTACGTGTTGTTGTTCTACAGATCTTCTCTTGTCCTCACTTTTCTATAAACTTTCTCAGGACATCAATATAGTACTGCTGTTTTACCCTTTGACCTCGAGGTACCCATTGAATCAAGATGATGTCATTAATATTGAACAAAAACGATGACCACCATCTGTTCTTGATGTTACAGATCCCACAAGAACGTTCACCATCTTCAGCAACGCCCCAATCTTCCAAAAATCATTTATGGTGTTCGAAAATTTGACTATGTGACATGAAATTAACTCCAAATATTCTTTTAACATTTTAAAACATTCAGTTTAAGTTTTTTTTAAAAAATTCACTAGGAATTTCAAATTTATGCGCAGCTCCATTTTTAAGTTTATCATGAGTTTGACACTTTGACTTAACAACGTCTTTCTCAAACAAAAATAAGAATACAAACTAAACTAGATAGAGGGATGAAATAACGTGCCACCAGTACCAGAAAAAGCAAGGTCAAATACATTCCATTCCCACTCCTTCACACCTAGCCTAATGGTTAAGGCATGTGCAGTCCGTGAATTTAATTGGCACACCTTGTATAGCGATTATAGCCAGTTAGATTTATGCTTCTTTAGGTTGCATTCACAAAAACATTTTTACAGTCTTTAAAAAGATCCACAGTAAAATGGAATATAGTATATGTAATCGATCATGAAGTGTACCATCTGATACAATAATAACCAACTTTTAAAACTAATTACACGACTTCGTAAATGTTTAAATATCTAATCCACATTTGTTGTTAAGAGATTGGGAAACAATTTTGATTCGTATAAAACTGCTTGTACTTGGTAAATAAGAAAAATTACAGCTCAAAATCCTTTCAAGAAAAAATCTAATTTTTAATCTGATTTTTGAGAGTTTTTATTCTTAAGGGAACCAAGACGTTTTTCACCCTCGGGAAATCGATTCCTTGATTTTTATCTTTAAAAAAGTAAATTTAATGCTGAATCCAAAAATGTATAATATGTATAGGTTTAAAGCTTAATACCCGAGTAAATTGCTGTTTTAAAATGTAAACAATAGCTCTATTGCGGTTACAACAAATGTCTTTGTATCTGGAGAAAAGTAGATCTACAAACATTCCCTCACAGAACCAGTTCTTGTCAAGATTAATAATATGATTACAAACATATACATAATTTTTAAACATGTATTTAGCGACTTAACTGCAAAAGAACTTTTACTAAAATGTTTGCATGACTGTACCCAGAACCCAAATGAAAAGCTTCAAAAACTGTATATGGAATCAAGTTCCAAGAAAACATAATTGTGAGCAAAAAAAAAAAAAAAAAAAAAAAAAAAAAAAAAAAAAATATTCAAATTGGTGTAATAGACGCAGAGATATGTTTTAATAAAGATGCACATGCAGGAACAAAATTATTAAGAGCAATAAAAATAAATCTTGGGATAAACACTTCTGAAGGCCTTCGAAAAATTGACAAAGTTATAATTTGTGTAGCCGAGATGACAGTTTAAAAAGCCAGCAAAGAGGCCAAGACTATTGAAAGACAAAATAAAAGGAAGAAGGATGATTTAGAAGTGTTCATGCAAGATGAATACAAATCTGGAATATTTTAAATATCAAATTTTAGTACTGTACCATTTTATTTAGTTTCTTTCATAATACTCAAAATGTGTTTTTCTAGTTTTTAGGTATCCGTAGAAAAATCTATCTATTATATTTTGGTGAAATTTGGTATGAGCTTTTGTAAAATAATAATAATGTATTTAATGCTACTAATTTAATCCCTGAAAAATTAAAATTTTTATTTTTACTGCAAATTTTCTTAAAAAAATTACCACTTTTATCAAAATCTTAAAAAATCGAGATTCAAATATTTTAAAAAAAATTTCTAAGCAATGAAATCTAAAAAAAAAAATTAGAGCATTAAAATAAAGGAACAATTTTGTGACTAAAAAAGCATTATTTGTTGTTTTATATGTGTTATAAAAGGAAAACTACAGGGGGGTACCTAATTAACACTATGTATACGAAAGCTCCTTTTGAAGTATACTTTTTCAAAATCTTATATTTCTAAAATAAATGTACATATTTAAAAGTTTTATGCTATAGTATATTAAGAAAAGTATGTAGATTGTGGGACACAAATTTTTTTGTTTATGGAGTCTTTTTGTTTTTGAAAATAATGTTCCTTCGAAAATCGAAATTTTGCTTGTTTTGCGTCATCGAGAACGTCCCGGTTCCCTTAAGTGTATTACAAGAATCTAAAATCTTTTAGATGTTGAGAATTTTCGAATTTACAGCAGTGACTTTTAAATACTCATTGCTTTTATCAGATAAACCTTTATGAAGTATATATTATTTTTAAATATTCCTAATATTGCTTTAAATTTGCAAGAGATAAAGACAGCCGACAACTCCAGTTACTTGAATTGTTACAAATTTATAAATGGACAAAGGATGGACATAAGACTATGCGAAGGCAAATCGACGTATATACTTAAATATAACAGACTATATATATTAGTTGAAAACGCACTCGTTATAAACAAGCTTTACTGGCTGTCTAGAACAGTTTTACTAGGAGGAACTTAGAAAATCTCTGGGGGGATTATCGCAGGCAATGCACAAACAGACTCTAATTTTTACTGACTCCTCTTTTGTCTCAAAGGTCCCTCATACAACCTCATAGAAATAACCTTTAGAATCAAACACAGAGATTCCTTAAGGGTTCCTTGGCTATATAATTTTTCCCAATAATTATTGGTAATCTGGTAACCCTAGTCACATCTTCCACGGTTGCAAAAATCTTATTTTTCGAATTCATTCTGGGAAATAAACTTCAACTGTAAAACTCAATTTTCACACAATGTGAATACCATGGAAACGCAATCCCGTGGGTATTTCATTTAATATTGTTATTTATGCACATTTTTTCAAAATTTCTAAAGAGAAATCGTATTTCAAGCAGCGTTTTTCTGAAACTGTGGAACGCGATTAAAATACCGATTAAAAGTTAGGCACTCTGGTGATCTTTCCATGCCATCGTTAAACACGTGGCATGTAGTGTAGGCCAGTGTGATATATATTGAAAGGGGGGGGGGTAGAAAAGAAATAAATAAGTAAATCCTCTGAAATAAGTAAACAGTGTCAAGATGATTTTATTGCATCTCAAAGCCTTCGGAATAATTTTATGGAGAGCAGTTAACAGAAAAGATCGTACTTCAAAAAGACGTCTATATACGTTTGGGTCAATTAACGCACTGGTTGAGCGAGACGTTTATATACACCGGTGGCACTTAAGTGGTTCATGTCATGTTGTAAGCTTAGATCGTCAAAGTATAATATTATTTAATTCATTTCATTGTATTATAGGGAGGGGTGGGAGGAGCGATGAAAATTATGATTGAATATTGGGTCGCAAATATTGAAAGTTTGAGAAGCACTGATTACAATAATTTATCTAGCAGTTCAAAATGTATAAATAAGCGACAACTTATAGAAATACATTCTCTTGTGCGTGTTCTTTTTATATTTGTAATACAATAACAAGCGCACACTTTAAAGAAACACTTCATCTCTCAAAATAACTTTTAACCTTAATGGCACAATTTGAAGAAGAAAACAAATATACATCCAACTGTTAACAAATCATTCAACAACAAAATGATGAATGGAATTAATCTTTGAATGGCCAGAAGTAAATTTGATTTAAGTTAACATTTGCTTCGACAGAAATAGTGCATTACATTTCTCGAAGTAGATTCGGAGTAATGTTTGGATTAAATGTAATTTAAAGTCAGAGAGGATAAAGATATAAAATAAAATTGAAAGCTCCGACCGTCGTTTCATTTCTGAACGCTCCAAAATGAGTTAAAAGGTATTATTTTGAATTCTTGCTTCTTATTACTTGAGTCCCCTTAGACTCTATGATAAAGAACGTTTCTAAGTTCTTTGTTATTAAATAAATGAATTTCTTCATGAAGCAATTCCATTCTAATCAAGTTATTTCGATGTTCGTTTTTCATATCCGACAAGGTTTAATAATGGATTTGTTCGTTTCATTGTACTTTTCGAAATAAGACATTTTAACTCATAACGATATAAATTCTATACTGCAAAGGAAAAACAACTATTACATTTTTCACTCTAGCTAAAGATGGATAGTTTCATCTTTAAAGTGTTTTGCGAAATGTGTTTCAGTTGTGAATCAAAGTGACACAATTTATGTTGGAAAACAAATGTGAAGAAAAATAAATGCATGATTATTTTGTACAATGGGAATTTCTTTTAAAACTAAATGCAAGGGGTTTTAATATCATCCATAATAAATGTTTGAGACGGATTCTTTTTTTTTAATATCGGGAATTAATATAGTTATTTTTTGTATGAGAATTTGCTTAAATCTCATAATGATAAATATCAATTCAAATTTAAGAAATATTCCTGATTCAGAAAAATTACATCAATTAGTATTAGAATAGGGGAAAAACCTAATTTTATTAAAGGAATTTGTTTCATAATTTCAACCGAAGAATCAGAAGAAAAATTAAGATTACAAGCTTGCCATTGGGTTTTTGGGGCCTTTTTAGAAACTTGTACCAAAAAATTTAACTTCTTACTATATGGAGTAAAAGGTTATCGGAAATTAATGTTTAAAAATTATATACAGTAGAACGTCGTTTATCCGAACGTCAAATATTCGAACCAAAGTCTGGATACGTTTTCGAACAGTGCAATGCTCAACAGTTGTTTCCTGTAAGGCCAAAAGTGACGGGAAAACCCAAGGTGAGGTATATTTGGAGAATTTTAGTGGTTTGATTTGGTAAACATCTGCGCGGAATATTAGGCCAGATTGTTTCCAAGTGAGGGGGTGTATACGTACTCTTTTGTTGAGATTTGTTGATGTAGAAACCTGGAAGGCATGCGATGAAGAAGATTGTGGATTTCAAATGCTAAATAATGACGAGATTGTGACTTCCGCGCAAGAAGAATCCGACCCTGTTGACGATGAAACGGATGAAGACGAGGACAACAACAACTAAAGTAGCAAATGCTGACGCTTTTCTGCGTTACAGACAGCTATGGAGTGGTATGAACAACAATCAGAGTGCTGTCCTACTCAACTACTGCTGCTGAAGAGAATCAGAGACCTTTCAGTAAAGAAATGAAGGTGTACAATGGTACAGCGGAAAAAAGTGATTATTTTCCCCAATCAAGGAAAATTGCGACATTTTTCACCTATTTTGCTTTTTTCAAGCACGTTTCCCACATGTGATGATTTTTAATATTTGTATAGTTTCCAGTATCATATACTGCATGGATCGCATTCGATTTTCGTTTATTCGAACAATCGCGTATCCGAAAGGTGTCCGGTCCCAATTGATTCAGATAAACGACGTTCTACTGTACATGCAAATAAGTAACGAAATATTTTGCATCCATTTATCATTTTCAAATTTAGAAAATTACTAGTTAATTTTTTTTATTTATAATGTAAAAAGAATAATTTTTTGTACTGTCTCCTCTATTCTGATTCAGAACAATACGTAATACACTATATAGACCCTTTTAATATATATATAGATAGTTTTTTAAAAAATGTCTCTCTCCATCTGATTTATAAATCGCTATTACTTAAGAACAGCTTGTTAGGATCTAACAGCTTTGAAAAATTAACTTAAACCCATGAAAAAACTTTCTTCTAAAAGTATTAAATATAATTTTTATTATTTTTTAATTTCAGAAAAATGTATCAAATAATGCAAAAAAAGGGATGTTTTGTAGTAAGGCATTTAATTAGGGTATTTTACAATGAACTGGTGATATTAAATTATGTTATTCCACTAAATTTACAACCGTTCTGTTACAATGATGTCCATATAATTAGCCTAATCAAGTGTACAATTGGCCTTAAAGAATTGCCACCAGGTATTTGTTGGCTATGCCTATTTAATTAGTAAGACTTGACAGATTAGCCTGTAGCCATTAATCAGTAAAACAAATCTTTGTTCTTTCATAGGAGGTAGTTTTTGATTTTCATATTTAGAGAGAATGACGACATATTAATGTACATATATCCAATCACACTATTTTATACATCATTTTCTTCTACAAAAATAATATATATATATACAGAAAAATATAGACGGTAGATGTATCCTACACATACAAAAAGAAAAGAATACGCAAAGATGTGCATAATTAGCAAAATCCAATCCAACTTTTTTAATAATGCACATCTTTGCGTATTTTTTTACGAACATATATAATAATTCCATACATAATATATCATTCTTTTGTAATCCAAATTATAAAATTCCCTTTTTTCCCAAAATAATTTAAATATTGTTATTGTTCAAATACATCTTTTAACAATGATATTTTCTTAATTGATTCGTTAATTTACTGTCCATAATAAAATTCTAAAAACACTAATCCTCTCAATAATTCATTAACCGACATATAATATAACACCTGAAGAAGAATCGCTAAGTCGCATAAACAGTTCATGCAATCTCGTAGAAGGCTCTTTTAATTTATTCCACTACTGAGAACAAGCATCTGTTTCGTTTATAAAACACGGGAACATTGATTTAAAAAGGACAAAAGAGGGATTTTGACCCTGGAGGAGGGAGAAAGTTGCCCTTCTTCAGGGAAATTCCACTCGGAGTGGGATTAAAACTCTCATAGAGAGAAAGTGCGGCAGATGTTTTGGAAATTTCGTGAGAATTCGAAATTCAGGAACGAATTCTGAAGAGAGAGCGTCTGGTTGCAAACAGTTTTTTTACCTTCGTTTTCAAAGGCAAAGCTTTTAAAGTATAATTTAAGTCTACGTTGTTATTATTATTAGTAGCAGTATTGCTTTATTTTCTCTAGGTTATGATCTAATTTTTTTTGTTTTATTTTTAAGATGGGTAGGTGGTTTCCTTTCCAAATGTCATCGAACATCGTTAGTGATCTTTTGGTTATATGTGGAACAGTTTTCCTTTCTACTTTTATATTAATAAGTAACTTTAGCTTTTCATTATTTCTAAGCAATGTTATAAATAAGGTGCTTCACAGTTAAATAAACACGAAAAATAAAGTAATTGGGAATATATAGAAAATCTATACCTTAACATTATGAATTATAAAACGGTTTTTGGTTGTCTGAAATAGCAACTGATATGCTTATTGACACATGTTTACTGTTTTATTGTTCACATTTTATGTAAATTTGTTTAAATAAAATAAAATATATTTAATAAACATTCTTTAAACAAGATATATTAAATTATTTCCTGCATATGCACGACATTTCCTATCTTCGAACAGTGTCAATAAATATTATTTAAAATATGAAAAAGCTATTCGCATTGGCTTCAATGAGATATTTTCTTATTTATGAAATAAAAATAATAAAACAATAATTTTTGTCGAATTTCTGGTAGAATTCAAATATGAAGCATTCGTGAGACCCCGAAATTATTTTATAGTAATTTCATGGCAAGAAATTAGAAAAAAAAAAATAAAAACAGTCTGTGATTATTTCAAAAATTAGTGAATGTTAATGATTAATGAGGAAATTGAACAATACAATTTTCAACAAACGGAAAAAATGAAATGAAAATTAAATCCTGCAATTGGTGTTAAATGTCTAAGAGAATTTTACTTATTTTAGTATATTTATTCCTGGAACTTAAGCGAGAGCATATATATATTTACCTTTTATTTAATTAAAACTAACTCACTTACTAGCTTCTGAATATACACATTCAACACTGAATCAAATCTAAAAAAAAACAATCGGAAGCATCTGTATTTATTTTATTTCCCATACATTGCAATAATTTATCCCTCTTAGAAAAACGATGACAATTTTTCAGCACTCGAAGGGAATTAATTATGCATATATATATTTAACAACTTAACCTAAATTAACTTAAAATTTTAATCCTGATTTTTATCTAAATCATAATTATGAATACATTATTTCGAAATGGAAGATGAGTTCATTTCTCATTAAGGGATCAAAATGTAAATTTTGATAGATTTATTCGTGATTCCTAGTAAAACTATACCTAAATAGTTAATACGATCTTTACTAAGTGGTTGAAATTTTCCCCTGAAACACTTACGTAATTTAAAAAATAGCTAATATTTCCCTTCACTTGAACATGTGATTATATGTTTTCAATTTCATTTTTCTATATTTTTCCTTCTATTTGAATGCAAAAGGAGAAAATTCTCGCTGTTGCTTGCCTGGCATTTGAACAGAGAATATACTCAATTGGATGCTGAAATTACCAACATAGACGATGATCTCATTAATATTCAGAATTTTAAATTGCTGTGACTACAAACTTCATCTTTAATTAATTTATTTTTCCGGGGCATGTACTTCTGAACAGATATTCATGAGAAAAAAAAGAAAATACTGAAGTGGGAAAAAGAGGATCCATAATTTAAATAAAATATTCTAATGTATATTCAAGGCAATAACTAATTCATATTTGAGAAATTTTTAGAGAATTTATATGTAGACACCTTTTAAAATTAAATCAGCACATTTTTCTCTAAGGATTTCCTTAACTATCTAATTTTTCCATCAATAGTTGCCGAAACATTAATTTGAATTTACGTTAACAAAATTAGCTCTACGCAAATAAAGTTTCTTTTCTCAATTAGCAAAACTCAAGTACTTAGGGACCTTTTTCAATGGCTAGACTCTACTTAATATAGAATAAAACGATTTCTAAAAAGAATCTCTAGAAATCGAAAGCATAATTTTTTTTTTCGTATTCTATTTATTTTCAAAGCCAGAACTCCTTTACCGTTTTTTGGTCATTATATAGATTAATAATAAACATAAAAGTTTTTAAACGAGAAATTTACTGAGTAAATAGAATTGCTCAAAAAATGCAATTGTCGATTCTACTGAAAGAGAAAGAAGATCGAACATAACGCTAGGGTTAACTTGTGGTTTAATTTATTTCCTTTCCAGTTTTTTCTTCAAATCGTTTCAATTGGCTGCTCCCTCCCACGTGACCTCTGATGCAAATCAGTAACTTGTCAAGATACGCTTTTAGATCATCATGTTTACGAGATTAATGGCGAACAACGAAACTCCATTTTAGCCTCGAGAGTAAAAAGGCAGACGATATTTAACCATTGACACAAACCGATTGCTAGAAACATGTAATGTCTCTTGCGACTGTATTTCCTATACGTTCTAAATGTCAGTTTGCGAAGGGGAACTTCCGTTTGACATTTCCCTTGATGAAAATGGAAAGTACCGTTAATTTTCTTAAAGAAATTTCCATGTTTTGTTTTTTTAATTTTTTTTTATTATAAATTTTTAAGACTCTTAAGATAAACAGTAGACTTCATTTGAGTCCTATGTAATTAATGTTTGCGAATTCATGAAAAATTTAAAAGATGCAGTTTAATTTAGCTTTGATGGAAATGTATTTTATTGTATATCAGAATAAGATTTCATGTATGGGTATTTGATTTTCAGATACAAATGAATTTTACACAAAATAAATAAATAAATAAACTGCTTCATTTATATGTACTAAATTTAGTGTTTTGTGATGTAGGTTTTAAATGCAATTTTTCTCTCGATTTAAAAGTATTTTGATTATCATTTATAAATTGAACATTTATGTTTAAGCATAATCTATAGAAAAAGTGTTTAAATTTTCATTTTTGAATTTGACAAAAATTCGGAATTTTATTTCAAAACTGTATGATTTTATTCAGATGAAATGGAAATTGGTGAGAGTTTTTTAAAGAAATTCGTGGTTGTGGATAATCAAAAATTTCTTTTTAGTTTTCTTTTATATAAATTTAAGAATTAAAGAAAAATTCTGTTAAACTTTTAGAGAGAAAAACTGGTGAGATTTTTTTTTGCTACTCTGCTATTTTTTTCTTTTCTATCAAAGATTGACACCAACATATTTTCTTTGGACAATATCAAATAAAAGAACGTACTATTGACCTGTAGCAGTAGGGATCTTAAGAGTTCATGAAGTAAAAGGAGGGGAAATGCTATAACATTCTTGTCTGAAATCAAAAGATTTCGGTCGGGGATTGACATTTATAGATTTTGAGAGACCTCATGTGTTTTAGACTTATGTCAAAAAACATAATTTTTTTTGCTTAAATTATTTTACTTTTTATAAGTATATAAAACTTCATATACACATAAATATACTATGAGTACTATATTGTTCGAATTAATTGGGATAAATGGTAAAAAACGATTTTTTCTAAACCTAACTTTTAGTCATTATATACCTTAAAACGACAGAAAATTCTTATATTAGTACGACGTATGTCCTCCTGTAGCAGAAATGACCTCTTCAACTAGTCTTGGCATTGACTCCACTAGTGCAGCACACATGTTCTTAATTTCATCATCGTGGAAACACACTTGTATAGCACTTTTCATTATTTCTTCTGTTGTTGTGCAACTCATCTTAGCTAAATGATTATTGAGAATATGTCATAAATTCTTAATAGGATTTAGCTCTGGTGAATTACCAGATCCAGGTTGGATCGTACCAGTTATTTTATTTTCCCGCATAAAAGTCTGGACCAATATCGAATTGTGACAAGAAGCAAAATCATGTTGAAAGGTTCCGTCAAATGTTTCCATGGATGGAACAATTCTACTGAATAATATTTCTATGTATTTGCCGTAATTCACCATGCCTTTAAAATGAATTAAGCTTCCAGTGTCATTTGCTGTGAAAACCCCTCAAAACATCTGCTTAGAAGGGTGTTTACAGTACGTTGGAAATGATCTGGCAGCAGAGTTTCAACTTCATTTGACTTGTATCCAGCAGAAATTAATGCGTTTCATCACTGAAAATTACCTTCTTCTATTATGTCTCAGATTGGTATTTTTGGCCTATGCTAAACGTTTTTTCATTGTTTTCTGAGATAGAAATTGCTTTTCCTTTGTTTTGATGCCTTACGGCGAACTTCCAGAACTCTTTCAGTTGAGGGACACACTTCAACACCATAATCCAATAAATCCTTCGAAGATCCTTACTTTGTTCTATTTTGCTACTTTTTATTAGAATTTTATCAGTACATGGAGTAATTTTCCGTTTGAGCCTACATTTCCCTTTTTTTTTTGAGACGATGATTAGGAATTTTGAAATGTTCTTAAAATTCTTAAAACACTTGATTTTCCCACACCAACTGACTTAGCTATATGTCTCGCAGTCGTGAAAGGGTGTTTATTAAGATCGATTATTTTAGAACGTTTCCTCGGAATAATATCCATCTTTGAACAAGCTAAGTAAAACATGTTACGTCAAACGTAAAATTATAATCACCAGCTACCACACTGAAAGGCTTGCAACTGAACTACTAATGTACTAAAGCAAATCAAACGAGTAAATTATATTCAAGGTTTATTTGTCACACTATTACTGGGCAGATATAACCAGATTGTGGTGGTTCGGGACATAACTGGTAATCACATACCAACTCAGACAAGAAAAAAATGTTTGTCCCAACTAATTCGAACAGTATAGTATATATATAAAAAATAAAGAATGTATGGATAAATTTTTATGCTATTAACTTCGTATACATATTAATACACTGGTGGTCAACCTTAATCTTCTCTTCGTGGAGGTATGTACGAGCATGACGGACAACATGCTGTCTTGCACAATTTTGTTGATAGAGTCCTCGAAGATAGGTCCTTCAGATCTGATAAATGTTTTTTTAATCTCTAATTGCAGATTAGAAACAGTCCCAGCAGATTACAAGTATAAGAAAGGAGAACACAGAACTCAATAAAAAAGCTGAAAGAGTCCATTAATCCAATATATCTAGCACCCCAGTAACGTTTGGAGAGAAACGTCTTGCGCAAAGCATTACAATGTAGAAGATGTGTAGAGTCCAAGACCTTTCCAGAGATGCACAGAGTGCACATCGGGGAAGGAACATCTTTAAGTCTGTAAAGATGTTTCAGAGTAGCAGTCATGTCCAGTGGCAAGGCTGAATTCGAAGACCGCTCTACGCCTTGGATCATTTTCGCAAATTCAGGATAACATTCTTCCAAGACATATGGGTAAGTAAGTTAATATTAACGTCGCACACTATTCAGCCACTCGAGGGCTTTTGGCGACAGACCATGAAAATTTGAACCGACACATGAGCATAACTTTCACATCATATCATGGACAGATGTTTGAGCTTCGGCATATTTAACGTGCATCAGCCCCTTGCGAGTAGGTTTTCAAGAGCTGTAACTGACACATCGTGGCCACGGGTCCATTACCTTGACCACTTAGCTACCACGGTCACTCCAAGATTTATGGGAAACAAGGTTATAGAGATCTTCCTGAACATAGGCTTAGATTGATCTTTTAATAAGATTTTTAATACAATAGAAGGGCATACGACAAGAAATTTCTGCATGATTAAAGCACTCTTTTTAGCAAAGAAGTTGGTTTTTTCTCATTTCCTGGAGCATCACAGTGGGCAGGAATCCACTGGAGAACTATAGTTTTCTCAAGTGATGTCAGGTTTTTAAGATGACTTCCTGTGTTATGGGATTATTATCAGAAACGATAACCAACAGAGCAGCTCTGGAATCACTGAAGAAAACAGCTTTTGTGAACTAAATCGTATAAATGTAATGCTGGTTGTTTAGATTATTGACTATTCAAAGAAGTGTCATGTACTCGATGGTTGCCCACATCAAGACACCAGCTGAAGGGCCTGTACAACGATATCAAATGCAAGCAACTCTCGTCCTTTTTCATCGGGGCCTACATATACGGATGTGTCCATCAGGATACTGCACTCAGAATTAGGACTGATGTGAAAAGACGACGTGATACTATTCCTGTATTCAGTTTTGTGATTGGACACATTATTATCATCATCATTGTTTACATGAGCACTTTCGTCTCTGTTGAAATGATATCAAGAGATATACGTATGGGCTTCTTATCACTATGAATATAGATTTTATTTGTGAAAAAAAATCAGCCCTCGTAACTCTGAAAAATAAATTAATATTATTTAAAAAGCTTATTTTAATACATCTTATTAAAATCTGATATTTTGAATATCGTTTTAACATATTGTTTTTTAAAATAAGTTAGTTAGCAAGGACCATTTTGAACATTAAAAAATAAGTTTGATGAAGCAGCATGTGACCTATACGAGAATCGGTTTAGAATACTAATTACTTAAAAAAAATTTGAGTGGAAATTCGTCCATTTTTAATAATTTTTGGATAATGATATATACAATTATTTATCATATTATTCCCATCAAGCATTTTTTTTATCATTTTTAGTAGTTCCTTAATAAGGATTTATATTGACAATTATATATAATTATAATATAACAAAATAAACGAAAAATGAAACAATAATCCATCAAATTATACGTCAAAAACAATCCCTCTCTCTTTAATACTCCAATAAAAATCCCTAATACGGGCGAAATAAAATCATTCCTTCTCTCTCTCTAGTATTTCAACAAAAATCCCTGATACTGGCGATTAAAAACAATCCCTCTCTCTCTCTCTCTAGTACTTCAACAAAAATCCCCAATACTGGTGATTAAAAACAATTCCTCTCTCTCTTAATACTCAATAAAAATCCTAATGCGGCGATATAAAATCATTCCTCTCTCTCTCTCTTGTACTTCAACAAAAATCACATACTGGTGATTAAAAACAATTCCTCTCTCTTTAATACTCCAGTAAAAATCCCTAATACGGGTGAAATAAAATCATTCCTTCTCTCTCTCCAGTATTTCAACAAAAATACCTGATTCTGGCGATTAAAAACAATCCTCTCTCTCTCTCTAGTACTTCAACAAAAATCCCCAATACTGGTGATTAAAAACAATCCCTCTCTCTTTAATACTCCAGTAAAAATCCCTAATACGGGCGAAATAAAATCATTCCTTCTCTCTCTCTAGTATTTCAACAAAAATCCTATACTGGGATTAAAAACATCCTCTCTCTCTCTAGTACTTCAACAAAAATCCCCAATACTGGCGATTAAAAACAATTCCTCTCTCTTTAATACTCCAATAAAAATCCCTAATGCGGGCGATATAAAATCATTCCTTCTCTCTCTCTCTTGTACTTCAACAAAAATCCCTGATACTGGCGATTAAAAACAATCCGTCTCTCTCTCTAGTACTTCAACAAAAATCCCCAATACTGGTGATTAAAAACAATCCCTCTCTCTTTAATACTCCAATAAAAATCCCTAATACGGGCGAAATAAAATCATTCCTTCTCGCTCTCTAGTATTTCAACAAAAATCCCCAATACTGGCGATTAAAAACAATCCCTCTCTCTCCCTCTAGTATTTCAACAAAAATCCCCAATACTGGTGATTAAAAACAATCCTTAATACTTCAAAAAGTAAAATCTGTTGGAATAATGTCGGCTAAATATTGGGATACGGATATGATCTTTGATCATTCAAATGAAAAGCAACCCTTTCATTTCTCGATAGAGATATAGTGAGTTAAAAATAACTTTAAAATTCCTATTTCAAGAACTGTTCACTACTCACAAGACTTAATGAAAGGAGGTTTCTACTTGAAAAGGATCACGATTATTTTGGCTTCAGGACAAACTGACAAAACCAGAAATACTCGGTACAAGATATTATGAGTTCTCGAAGGAAAGTTTGGGAAATAGAAATAATTATAGTGATGAAAATTGAAGGAAATATTTTAAAAATAAATCCAAAAATCAGTCCATCTTTTATGCCCAAGACTAGACTCCGTATATGAAGATCACCCAAATAAAAGTGGCACTAATGTCGGTTTGACAAATAGTTTAGTGTTATTAAAGTATTCGACTACTTGCGACAACTTTCTTTTTTTAAGAAAATGGAGATATGAGGATTTTTTTGTAGTTTTTAGATTTGTTGAGTACATTTTAAGAAAAATATGCTAAAATTAAGAATAGACAGATAAGTTATTACTAAAATGAGAAAAAATGGGTAAAAATTGACAAAAATAACAAAAACGGGGTCCATTCTGTATCAAAAGTTTATGAACAATTTTCAATTTTTCAATTCTAATGAGTTGCTATGTTATTCATTTTTGAAATGACCTTCAGGATAAGAGATATTTTAATTTTTACAAAAACTGGAGCACTTTATCTTAGTTATTATATGAAATTGCTTAAAAACCAGTGATTATGTTAACTTAAGGGACTGTTAATTTTGTAATGAAACAGTGATTGATAAATATGAAGGTTACAGCACGTCTACTATTATACGGAACATATACAAAACAATTCAGTTAATTATTTTCAAAACTTTTTTATCAATCGCTGTCCCCGTTTGAGCATTAAAAAAAAAACACATTTCGAGTAAAACGTGTTTTAAAGTATAACATATCTTGCTTAAAGTAATGGCATCTGCTTTTACTAAAACACTTGTAGTTTTTGTTCTAGTGAACGGAAAATTATAAGCTTGGTATTTTTATAAATTTAAAAAGATGACCTACAAAATAAAATCATAAAAAAGATTTGTCATTTTTCGGCAAAATTCACAATTTTAGGGTAGTTGGGTACCTTAATATATATAATGGGAAAAAGTAATACAGGTGTAACATATAAGCTAGACTAAGTTACTTTAAAGATTGAAACAAGTGTACCAGTGGTCCATGACATAATGGATACCCTAAGTGAAGAAGTTTCGGTGTTGGTTATGGAATCAATTTTCAACAGCAGCTTAGACCACGTTATCGACGGAAAATCACCGTTCCTTCAGAGCTTTCTGTACTGGACCGAGGATGTGGTATTTATGCATAAAGAGCTCCAGCTGTAAAGGAGATGTTCGAGAACCTCCCAGTGGAATTGCCGTAACATCGTTTGGAACGTCACAGCCACATGAGGACGAGCATTATCATGCAAAATAATAACCCGTCCAGACAATATGCCACATCAGTTGTTCTTGATATTTCGCAGTTCATTCAATGGACACAGTACGTAGCAGCATTGACAGTTGTATCGTTTGGAGGCCTTCATGAGACCAACGACGACTTTAAAATGCTCTCACACTATCACACGTGCATCTAGAGGGATCTGACGATATCGCATGCATGCCCATCACTCTGTGTCCTCTATAGGGGCATGCGCAGTCATGTTTCTTTCAAATTGCGGAGTTAGCAATACCACTTTCATTTGGGCAACCCATATATAAGTTTCAGTTTCAAAAGCTATTCTTTCTTCTCTAAGCTATAATGATGTTATTATACTTTCTCCTTAATATTACATTGGTATAAAATTACACTGTTAATTATTTTTCTTATTTTTTTGGCAATTGAATATTGAATCCATAGTTGAGAAATAATATAATATTTCCCCAGTTTCTTCGTATAACGTAGTGTATATTTTAAGACTACATGGGAATAATAAAGTGTTTATATTTATTTATAATTGTATCCATTTTGTGTGTACATGTATTAAGCAGACCATATGCAACTTCAAACCATTTGAATATTTATATTTTTTAAATTATGCATAACAATAATTGCATAAATAGTTTTTTTTATTTCGATAAAATTTATTTTAAAGGAATCAGTTGGTAATTTTACGTGGTGCCTTATTTAGGAAAGTTTAGTACAGAATCTCCATTACGATGTATAAATACGAGTACAATATCTTCAGCTTTTCATACTCATTCTATACCAGGTGTGGTTAACCTTTTATGAATCAACGTGCCGTTTTTTCTTAAGAAATGTTTAATGAAGTATAGACGCGCCGTCAAATAATGCTGACTTGTGACTATTGGGAAAGTAGTAAAACTAAATGCAACAACTGAAAACTCCTTATTCACTAAAAGAAATACATTCCGCACTGTATGATAGTAAATGTTTTGTCTATACGTGTAATTCAAATTAAAGTAACATTAGTGTGACTTCTGTTGTTGCAGATTAGATTACAAATAACTAATAACAGGATTGTAAGATGTTACTTTTAGTAGAATGCATGCGGAATTGGAGTCATTTGTAAAACGTAAGCAAGTTTTTAATATATCAATTCCAACTTTTTCCTTGTTTCAATAAATTTTTTAATCCATATTGAGCTACATTGGAAATCAATCAGTTCCATTTCAAAGTCTTTAGTTTTCAACCAGTCGAATTGGGACAAGTTAAGTTTATCAAATGAAGTCAAATCAGGGTACTTAAAAATTTTGAGCGTTTCCGATAATTATTTCAATTGAGAACATCTAACTGAAAATTCATTGATTGAAGAATCAGTTACAGGAATAAATTCTTCAATAGCGTTTTCTTCGCCTAGTTTCTCATGTATATCTAAATCTTTGATATTTTTTTTAATGTTTTGGAAATACTTGTAGTTTCTTATAATGTGGAAACATGTAGATTAGCGTCAAAAACGCGAAGAAGATCCCTTATGAGGCTTACTTCATAGTGAACTTTGCAATTTTGAACTAAAATGCAAATCATTTTGATCAGTGGCGTGCTCAAAATATTGTGTCGCATGTCATTAATGGCACGCATCTAAAAAATTTAAATTTTATACAGTAAATATATACTTTTTCATTTATTACGATTTACAACTGCCAATTCCTTTCAGATGTGAAATAGTTATAAAACTTCAATTTTATTAAACAAGCACTGCCAAATTCATTATATATGTTTATATATTTTACACATAAAAATTTATAAACTACTTAATGTGGATTTCCGATAATATTGATCCATCAAAATTTTTTACACTAAAAATAAAAATATAAGCACATAAAAATATTTTTTATAAAAAAAAATTTAAAAAATTGATTAAATGATAAATGAAAGGGAAGTATCAAATCAATCATTGTTATTATTACTAAATATGTAAAACATATGCTCTGGAATGTATTAAAAGTTAACGATACACTATCGAGTCAAAAATTATGAACACCTCCCCATTTCTCAATGAACTCGTCTGGATGGCGTAAAAGCCATATAATTAAGCCAGAATGGTACTTAATCACTGCAGAAGAAGGTAAGTTATCATTCTTGCATTTATTTTTATGAGTGAGGGAAAAGGCAGCTGCTACGTGAATTTTAAATAGGACAAGTTATAATAGCTGGAAAACTCGGAAATAGTATTTCCGAAACAGTATGACTAATAGGTTATTTGTATTGTGCTGTTTTTATTTTTTATGCAAAGAGGATAAAAAACGGTGAAACCAGAAAAAGACACCTAGCTGTTGGATGTTCCCGCATCCTCAAAGAATAAAGATGTCTGAAATTGTGCAGTATGGTAAAGCAAAAACGGCCCCTGACAGTGACTACGCTGAAAGCCCAAGTACAAGAGTTTCAGAACATGCAGTTCAGCAGAGGTCATACTCCCGGGCCTCTGTTGACTAAGTATCATTGCCAATTACGCCTAGAGAAGGCTCATAAGTATTGAAACTTGACCATAAATAAGTGGAAGTGATTTTGCTGGTTGGATGAATCATGATTTTTCACTTGACACTTCAATGATTGTATTAGGGTGAGCCGTCTTCCATGGTCGATGATTTGCTTCTTCAATGTACACAGACTGGTGATAACGATATTATGCTTCAGAGAACGTTCTCTCATGGATGTGTGTATGTGTGTGTGTGACTCTGAAACTCTTAGTAAAAATTGTTCATTATTTGAGCATAATTGCGTATCAGTTACATCATTATATGGCGTCTGGTTTCCAAACTGGAAATGGAATCTTCCAGAAGGACAGCGACTAGAAAAGACTAGTCAAAATAGAATCCTTATAACTCTAGTCAAAAGACTAGAATTTTGTTATAAGAGGAGCTATAAAGATTCGAGGAGGCTCAACATGAATTTTAATTAATATTCTATTCACCTAAATTGAACGATCTGAATCTGATAGGGCACATTTGGATTTTCATAAAAAGTCAGCTCAGAGATCAAGTACCTTCATGTCGGAATATATAGACTTTGTGTGGACACTACTTAGACAATTGGTACAACTTGTATCCAGTCATATACCAAGAATTTGTGGTATCCATGCTAAAACCAATGACAGCTCTTTTTTAGGCAGAGAGTGATGCATAGTGTTTTTGAGTAGGTGTTCATAATGCTTTGGTACTTCGGTGTATAATTTTACAATACCATTGTGTTTTTTTTTGTCGTATCTTAATAAATTCATTGATTTTTGTTTCTTAAACATTGTTAGCAAGTTTTTGCATTTTCCTATATAACTAACTATTTTGGTGAAAAATCGTGAAATAACAAATAAAAAAAGAGAAAAAGGTTACGATGTTGTTACAGGTAGAATTTATGACATTTTCTCTAAAAATGCAATGAAAAGGAAATTAAAGTTTCCTTACCGAATAATAACTAATTTAAAGAATTACTCAATATATAGAAATTCAATGATTTTTTTTCTTTTACATAAAATAGAAAATGTATTAACTCTGTGAATAATTAAAAAAATCATTATTTTTTTAAAAAATGAAAATTTTTAAAATTTAAACGTATAAAATAATTACTGTATGTACATTTCGATTTTAAGGTTTATTCCTGTGGAATAAAAAAAATAAAATACCTGAATATAAAAAGCAAACGATCTTTTAAATATATTTATTGATTCTAATAAGAAAGAAAATAATTAAACGTATATATATGTATATATATATATATATATATATGTATATATATATATATATGTATATTATATGATTTTATTGTGTTCATTAGTTCATTATAGGTATTGCAATATGAAAGTAATTTACATAAAAACAAATACATAGTGAGCGATTTCTTTTGGTTTCATTACATTCAATGACAATACTTCTTTAGTAAAAGGTTTTGTTGAAGTGTTTATGATTATAAAACATTATTTCTGACGATTTCTAAAGATTGAACATGAATCTAAGCTAAATATTCGAAATGACTATTTCTTTTAAAAATTAAAATGAGCTATTCTATGTATTTTAATAAATTTAACAGTAATGTAAAAAAATGTTCGGTTTGAGATTACAAAACTCTTACTACAGGAAATACACTTTTCATTTTTATTAACTGGAAAGCAGAATCACAAAGCCACTTACCTGAAAAAAAGAAAAATAGATAAGTCAAAGATAAACAATAAGAAATGAGTGCACAATTAATCTTTTAAAAACTAAAATATTAAATGTATTTACCTTTCCTATGAAAAACTATTTAACATTTTATTAATTTTTTCTTTTCTTTTTAAATTTTAATTTTATACAATAATATTTTTTAGAATATTTTTGACGCGATTTTATTAACTTTGATTGATACATGTAAGAAATAAAGAACGTATATTAATTCGAAATTTAGATTTAGAGTTACATTTATGAATTAGTTTGTTACTCATTTTGGGGGCCAATTTAGGGGGATTCTACTATATAAATATTCTTTTTTCTCATTTCATAACTATGGATAATCAAAAGCACATAAAACTTACGTCCACAAGCCGTCATTTACATTGAATAACGTACAAACCTTAAATCTATCGTGGGATCGGAATAAATATATAACAAATACTTTTTTCTTTCAATCTATTCAAAGATAACCAAGTCCTTTTAGAAGCTAATTCCATACTTAAAAAAATAAACTCCTGAGATTTCTAAACCATATTCTTAATACATACGCATATTTTTTACGAAGTGTTATTTTAAAATATTGGATTTCTGGGAACTTTTTTTTTAAAAAAAAAAGACATTTCGAAGGTAAACTTCTATCCCCGTGCTTGTTTACCTCTTCCTTTTCAAACAAGAAAATAATAGCCTAAAAATACGTTCTTTTTACTTCACGTAATACTTGTTGTGGGATCTTGAAACCCAATTACTGTCGAAGTTTAAACCGAGGAAACTGTTCCTCGTTTATTGTGTCTCAGGATCCTATTACACTAGTTTGGAGAAATTCCGACCGTTAAATTCGCCATGTTTGGTCAAATTAGATTTATATTCTTTAGTAATTCATCTGAGTTTTTCTTATCGCTGTACATTTATGTTTATACTGTCTTGTTTCTCACCTGCACTTTTATTTTCATTTTCTGCTGTTTGATATTTTGTTACGAATTAGATTTATAGTCTATAGTAGCTTCCTACAGGTTTTATTTGTGTATATATATGCATGTATATGTGTTCTTGTTTTACACCTGCCTTTTGACTTCCGCTTTGTGCTGGTTATTATTTTGATATTCTTTCCCACCACTGCACTTGGATTTTCGTTTTGTGCTATTTCTTACTTTTCTGTAAATTAGATTATAGTTTTTAGTAGGTTATCGGAATGGCTTTATGTGTGTTTTTATGTGTATGAGTCTTGTTTTACACATAGGCTTCGACTATTGAGGGACTGTTTGCTACTTCATTATAAGTTAGATTAATATTTTGTTGTAGCTTAATGGAGGTTTCATGTGCGTATGTGCTTTATTTCAGATTTGCACTTTGACTTTTGTAATGTTTGTTACTTTTTTTGTGTATCATGAGAAAAATTATGTCTTATTCGATTTTTTTTTTCAGATTACTTGATACAGATTTATTGCAGAATATTTTAAGGCCGAGAAAAAAAATACTTCTCATCAACTTCATTAATTTTTATTTTTAATGGGAAGCCATATGTACCATAAAATCGGGCGTTTAATGCGCACCTATACTTTCAAGCTGCAATTTTTAATTTTTAGGTATATTCACCGTATAACGCGCACCTATACTTTCAAGCTGCAATTTTTAATTTTTAGGTATATTCACCGTATAACGCGCACCTATACTTTCAAGCTGCAATTTTTAATTTTTAGGTATATTCGCCGTAAAACGCGCACCTATACTTTCAAGCTGAAATTTTTAATTTTTAGGTATATTCGCCGTAAAACGCGCACCTATACTTTCAAGCTGCAATTTTTAATTTTTAGGTATATTCGCCGTAAAACGCACACCCCTTTTATATCAAAAATTTTGAAATTCATGTATGCAATGTTCTTATGATTTCAAGTCATTTATTGGAGGTATTATCCGAAACTTTAGGAAAAAATAGCATACTTCTAAAATTACAATCCTTTAGTTAATATGGAATGTCATGTCTTTTAAATAAACAATGTCTCGATACATGTACAATTTTTTCTATGCTTATCTTTTTTTACTATTTTTAAAGCTCACATTTTTATACTCGGCGTATAACACGCACTCTAAATTTCAATCTTATTTTATCTGTTAAAAGGTCACGTTATACGTCGGGTTTTACGATATATGTATATATATATATATATATATATATATATTAGTTAAAATTCTCACTACAGAGAGATCAATAATAGATAATCATATCAAAACTGAGAAAAACCGAATTGTAAGATAAACCAGACATAATATTTTAGCAATGATTCATTAAAAATTATAAAAGTAATAGAATTTAAAAATATAAGATATAAAGATGCTACGGATTTATAAGCATTGCTGACTTAGGGCAGCTTCTATATATAAAATAATTTATATAAAAGTGGGGTTGAAACATATTAATATATATATATATATATATTAATATATATATATATATATATATATGTATATGAGATGTTTCGAGTTAATATCAAGGTTTTGTAAAAATAGTGTTTATATTCTGCAAGCAAGAGATACGTCCTTTCGTTGATAGAAACGAACACCAAGTGAAAGAGAGAGATACCCTATTGGATTTTGAAAATACTAATTGGACCGTATATATAAATATACGTGTCACAGTGTTTGTCCGCAATGGACTCCGAAACTACTCAACCGATCATAATATAATTTTGCATACTGTGTATCAGTTCGTCCAACTTAAAACATAGGATGGTTTTTATTTCAATTAATCACGCCATGATTTTTTTATTAGAGGAAATGTGAAGAATAGGAAAAAAACGTTGCCAGATTCCCGTAAGGAAATAATCGCAAAATGTGCATTGCTCATGTGTCTGTGGAAGCAGATATTACAAAC
This sequence comes from Trichonephila clavata, assembly GCA_019973975.1. Lineage (NCBI taxonomy): Eukaryota > Metazoa > Arthropoda > Arachnida > Araneae > Nephilidae > Trichonephila > Trichonephila clavata. Next base: position 80,562 of record BMAO01013626.1, read on the forward strand.
CAAAATGCACGAAAATTAAGTGCCTGGCGTATTTCGGGGTGTGGAATCCGATTTTCGTGTCAGTTTCCAAAAATGACCGTAACTTTGCCGGATAAAGCGGCCGACCATATTTTAGACACACCATAACAGGGGCTTACATTAAAAGCCTTGAATCGTGAAAACTTGGACCCTGGCGTACTTCAAAATGGTTAATCCGAATCTGATATCCAGTCTGAGAAATAACTGTAACTTTGCCGGATAATTCAGGACGACCATTTATTACGCAAACCGTGGCAAGAGCTTACCCTTAATGTTTGGTGCGGGAAAAGTGCGTTTCTGTTGTAATTCGGGATGGTGAACGAGAGTTGAAATCAAATTTTAGAAATTCCTGTAACTTTGCCAGATAATGCCGGACGACCCTAATGCCCCTTCCAGGGACTGAACTTGCCGGCTCAGGGAGAAAAGTAATTTCCAGTTGTTTCTAGGGGCGGGAAACGATAATTTAAATTATATTTCAGAAACTCCACTAAACTTGCCGGATATTGTCTGAATTAGGAGAAAAGGCAAATGATTCGAGTTCCACGCGTCCGGATTTTCATTATCTCTAGCGACTGAACTTGCTCGCGCTGGAGCATCAAAAGTCAGCTCCGTGTGCATTTCGGAGTGTGAAATGAGAATCTGAAATTGAATTTTAGGAGTTTCGATAACTTTGCCGGATAATGCCAGTCGACCGTATTTTAGACACACGTAGCAGGGGCTTGCCTTAAAAGCCTTGGATCATGAAAACTTTGTCCCTGGTGTATTTCAAAACGGATAATCCGAATCTGATATTCAATCTGAGAAATAACAGTAACTTTGCCGGATAATTCAGGATGACCGTCTTTTACGCAAACCGGGGCAGGAGCTCACCCTTAAAGTCTTGGCGCGGGAAAAGTGTATTCCTGGTGTAATTTGAGATGGTTTAAGCGAGTCTGAAATCGAAATATAGAAATTCCTGTATTTTTGCCAGATAATGCCGGGGATCGGAATATTCTCGGACAGCAGTACCAGCCTATCTTGCCAACGTAAAGTGAGTGAATATTAACGTCGCACTTTTCAGCTACACGAGGCTTTTGGCGACTGACCGCGTAATTTTGAACCATGGTCAAGTGACGCGGACGACACCTGAGCTGGCACGCCCTCTCCTAACTACCACACCACACCAACGGAGGACGTTTGAGCTCTCGACAGATTTAACGTGAATCGCTCCCCTACACGGCGGGTTTTCAGTGGTGCTGGGCTCGAACTCATGACACGCTAGCCATGATCCGATGCCTTGACCACTTGGCTACCGCGGCCACTGCGATAGAGAGCAAAAAGTGGATCTTGATTGTATTTCGGAACTGCCGATCCGAATATTCTCAATCCAATTCAATATAATCTCATATCTACGTCAAATAATGCCAGACGAAAGTATTTTGCACGAACTGTGGAAAAGGCTTGCTTTAAAATTCTTGAGGAGAGAGAAATGCTTTCCTGGTGTTTTTCTGGATGGGAAACAATAATAATATGAAATCGGATTTTAGAAACTCCCGTAACTTTGCCGGATAATGCCGACCGACCGTAATGTCCCCCTTCAGAGACTGAACTTACAGGAGCAAGGGCGTCGAAAGTGGGCACCGAGTACTTCTCGGGGTGGGAACGAGAATCTGGATACGGATTTCAAAAGCTTCCGTAAATTTTCTGGATATTGCTGGAATGAAGTCAAATGGCTTTGTGTTCGAGTTCCACCTCCGGATTTTCATTCCCTGTAGCAACTAAACTTTCAGGTGCAGTCGTGCGAAAATATGATTGCAATAGGAAATTGCATCTTCGGGCATTGTTGTCACTGTGTTAGATGGCGGAAAAACTGCACATTCCGCATCAGCTGCCATTGGACATTCATAAAATACAAGATGCAATGTGTACCATTGAAAAAAAGAGTGGATTGGCTACAGTATTGCAAATGAATTCAGTCATGATCAGGGATAAGTGTACCATGAACCATAAACATTCACTCAAAGCATTACATAGAGCTTTGCAAGATTTAAATGGCAACGAGAGAATATTCGGTGTTGCTGTTGTATTACTGTCTGGTGATTTCCGACAGGTATTAACAGCCATTACACGCTCTACTTTTGCTCACGAGATTAACGCCTGTTTAAAACAATCGTTTTGATGGCGAAACGTGGAAACACTTCGACTGACCATAAACACGCGAGTACATTTGCAAGATGATCAATCTGAGCAAATATTTCCTAACCAACTACTGAATATCGGAAACGGTGAAGTAGAACTTCATCCCAATACATAATGCATGAAATAACCAGACGATTTCTGTAATGTTCTTTAGGCAAAAAGGAACTGATTGAGAGTGTCTTTCCGGATATACTGTATAATTATCTTGATAATTATTGCCTCTGTAATCCTGTTACTTAATCAGAAAAAAAACGTTGATATTGTGATGAAATAAACTTTCAGACACAGGGTTGCAGTTGATCAAGTTTTTAAACAATCGACACTATTTTGATGAAACAAAACGTAATTTTCCAACCGAAGTTTTTGAATTCTCTAGATGTATCAGGAATGTCACCACATAATCTTCGGTTGGTTTCCTGGTTATTATCTGCGTAACTTAAATTCACCTAGATAATGCAACGGTGCACGTTTGATCATCAAAAAATTATACCGGGAACTTCTTGAAGCAAACATTTTGACTGTAAAGTTTGAATTCGGTTCTGCTACTACGGAATTTGTTGCCCGTATTCCACTGATACCGTCAGAATTCTAATACCATTCAAAAGGCTTCAATTCGATTCGATTGGCTTTCACGATGATCATAAATGAATCTGAAACCGAACAATATTCATTTGATACTTGGACTTAGAAAATCCATGTTTCTCGAATGGGCAACTAGATGTTACATGCTCACGTGTGTGCGAAACCGTTGAATCTATTTTGAGTTAGCAAAATACGGGTTACCGAAAAATATTGGTGCTACCGATTAGCGATTAGTTGTAAAAATTATTATTTGTTATACTTTAAAATGATAAAAATAATTTTAAAAATTTCAAAGAATCAACGTTATTCACACACATTTATAAAATTAAATCTTCATATGTTGCTACTTAACGACTTCGTTAGTAATTCATGCATTATACTACACTCAAATAGGAGATGAATGAAATGCAAAATTAAAATAATTTGTTGTTTTATACTTTATTTCAACCCTCCAAAATTATAAACGAAGATTTATTTGACTGCATTGAATAGCTTAGAATAATATTGAACTAACGTATTAAAACAAAGCCACAGCAACGCGTGGCCGGGTCAGCTAGTTAT